>JAGDQP010017148.1:0-39177 GCA_022664845.1 Lepisma saccharinum
GCTACTGAGCGCCGACTCGAAAAAAAATGTCCTAACGTTAGTTTTACTCTCACTAACGAACATCACTGTCTGTGTTTATCAATACTCATGTGCCTAATAACGGTTGTAGCCGCAGCAGATGAACCTATAGAGAAGTTCTGCCTTTTTATTCTTGGGAAAACTGTGAATAGAGGAGGCATGTAAACAGAAGTACTATTGCATATCACACGGCCTGAAACCCTGGAATAACATATAACTTTGACCCTAAAACTGGTAGGTCCTTTCGAGTCGCTTTGTATTCTCCATTTGTGCCCCTCCTAGATCTCAGTAGCCACAAGTTCGACAGAGATAAGTCATACACCGTTGGATTAGTAATGGACACTGGTGGGAAAATCTATGACTGACTAAAACTGGCAGGCCACGGCATTCGCTTAGTAATCTCCATTTGTTCCTATCACTTTGAGTTTTTTTTGTAAAAAATACGTTATAATTCGAATTTATACGGAGGCGTTTTGGTTTTGTTTATAATAAAACCATTACTTAATATTTTACGTTATTAGGCTAGGAATTGTTAGGTTACATTTTACCTTTGGATGGAAAATACTATTTATAAGTGAGTAAAATCTTTCACTCTAGCTAATGATTTTTTATTTGTTTGTTTGTTTCTCTTCCGAGGAAGTGTTTTAACTACTCCTTCCCTGCAAGACAATTATGTAGAGAAAATGGTTGATCTAAATTACTTCTGATAGCCAGCTGATAGGGAGATAGACAAACATTCTAAATTATGTCTTCGAATTCCAAAAGTCGAAATAATATATTGCATTATACTAGAATAATAACTTCTATGGGTCAGCAGAGGCGGGGGAGGCAATCTTCCTCCCCTCATCACGCCCACCCTCTTGGTATAGAACCATTGAGGAAGAACACAAACTCTACAGAATTAGCCATTTTTCGCAGAAAACCGGTCGAGAACCTGTTTCATTCAAGCCGTACACACATACTTATTCAGATATTCGCTTCTCCAACTTCCCACCCCTTCCACTGCCAGGCCTAGAGTGGGGCGTGGCTTAACCTCATCAAACCTTTGACAGGTGGACTAGAATAGCTATATAAAAATACTATTTTTTATTGGTGTATCGGATATGTTTGCAATTAAAATTATTAGAATCGTTTGTTCACAAGGAATAAAACAAAAAAAAGTTGATCTTTCTAACGTAATTGGTTGCAAAGTTAGTCATATTGTAATTTAGAGAAAACAAAATAATTTTATTTATTTTTTAATAATTTATTTCTGAAAAACTAGGAAACAAATGTACGTTTTAAGTATTTCAACCCGTTCATAAACTTCTGAAGAATGCTCCAAAACTTTTCTTTTCTATTAAAGATATCCAGTTCCTTAGAAAATGAAGATATTCGGTATCAATTTTCTGTCCATAAGCAACAACAGTAAACTTTCTAGCTCTGAGAGAAGTAGAAGACCCCGTTAATTTAAATCCCCTGTATTTCATAAGATAGCAATCAAGAAATATTATGGATGTCATAATGAAGAGTATTTATATCTCCTGAACATAAAACTGCCGAGGAGATTTGGAATTAAAAAATATTCTCCTGAGTCAAAACCAAATCAAGGAGAGTTTCGTTGGAAAAAAATCTATCTGTTTCAAAAATCATTGTAATAAGTTAAAATTATTCATGTGTTCGATAGTAAACAATTTGCAATAATAAAATGACATTACCTATTTACAATTGTCCATAAATACTTAATGAAACGAAAAACAATGTATGACAAGGACTCTCTACTAATATCATACATAACATTTGTTTTCATACGATTTACATCTAAGAAAATTATTTCATCTGCAAGACATTTCCACATACACAAATACACATGGATATCTCCGGACTGCAAAACTCTCAACCAGATCGATCACAAATTAGTAGATAGACGAAGACAACCCAACATAACGGACGTAGAGAAAGTAAACAAATTTAAATACTTGGGAGCATACGTAACAAGCAAAAATAAGGCCACGGAAGAAATAAAAAGTCGCTTAATATCGGGGAACGCATGCTTCTATTCAATCCGGAAACTTCTAACATCGCGATTGATATCAAGGAAATTAAAATTGAAAACATACAGAACTGTTATTGTGCCGGTATTACTTTACGGTTGCGAAAGTTGAAGCACGACCCTAGCAGACGAACATAAATTACGTGTGTTTGAAAATAAGGTTTTGAGAAAGATATACGGGCCTAAACGGGCCGAGATGACTGGAGAATGGCGGAGACTGCATAATGAAGAACTCCACGGACTGTACGATTCACCAGATGTCGTAAAAATAATGAAATCACGACGACTAAGTTGGGCAGGCCATGTAGCTCGGATGGGCAAAAATACGAAGATTATATTTTATCCTAGTTGGAAGGCCGGATGGAAGGAGGCCATTGGGAAGACCGAGACGTCGTTGGGAGGACAATATTAGAAGAGAACTTCGAGAAATAGGCGTTCGTGATGAAAACTGGCTTGATGTTGCCCAGGATAGAATCCAATGGCGAACGTTTGTTACTGTGACGATGAACTTGCGAGTTGCATAAGCCATAGAGTTAGTGAGTTAGTTAGCAAGACATTTCCTGTTAGCTATCTGCAGTGATGCTACGTCTTGATCACAGTCTCAATATTCTTATACTATGTTAATGTTTACTTCCAACGATGAAGTGTTATAACTAACATATTTACAGTTCTTGACCGTAGTTAGCATCCGTCATGATTGCAAGTACTTTCCGTAAACATTATTTTATATTATCAACCCAAATGCAAACAACAAACACTTAAAAATCGTTTCAATTCAAAATTTCAACTCCAATTATCATGTGATATCACTCAGTTAATTTTATTTTAATAAATTTTCATCCGAATCAATTTCTATCAAAATCAATAAAAAATGTATTAATAAACAGGAAGCAAAAGAAAGAAAAAACGTTCTGAAAATGAAAGGTTAATCTAATCAGGAGAAAAACTGAACAATGTATGATAATCTAAAGTAGTTGTCAAGTTAGAATTAATCGCATTCAACAAATGAATTAGTCAATGTGGATCGTATGCATTCTTTGTATTATGAAAACAAGTTCAAACATGCACTCGAAGATTTCATCTTTGACGGGTTGCGTAGCTAAAGACATAACATCTTATTTTGTAGATATGTTAAAATTAAAATGTACAATTTATCGAATATACTTGATTTTAAGATTATTATATTTGAAAAGTTTATTTCAACGACTTTTAATGTTCTAACGTAACAAGTGTGCGTTTTTTTTAAAAAAAAAAGTGTTATATAATCTATGTAGTAAACAAAAAAAAAAAAAAATCCGTGCTATTTCATCCAATAACATTATAACGGCAATTTTGAGACGACTTGTTTTATTTTGGTTTTCCATTAACTTAGTTAAGACATTCATTTACTCATACTGCCAAAGCAAAATGAGCTTAACTATACAAATTCGTTGATTAAATTAAAAACAATACTTCCAATAGGAATCACAGCTGATAGTGTGCTATTGTTTGGGTGTTCCCCTGTCTTGCAGGCTGTAAGTTTTCCTATATCTTTAAGAGATTTAACAGAATTATACATAGATACAACAAACGGTTTTCGAATGTTGTATAGTACTGCACATAATCTTTATAAGTTATATTATTCATTGTTAATCTTACTTCATACTGTAAAATTGGGAGAGACCAAATATATTTATTTTGTTATAACTGTTTCTTTTAGATTACCGTATACAATGGCTGTATTGCGAGAAGTACAAAGAATAAGAACAATTATTCCATTTGGTCCTCGTTGTGCATCTGAAGATACAGAGTTGATGGGATACAAAATACCAAAGGTAAGAATATGTAATACCAATGGTAAGAGTTCTAGGTTTCAGGTAAATGCATGAGGCAGGACAGACGTGTTAAAGACGTGTTGTTCATGATGAAAAAACAATCTAATTGATATGAGCTTTCCTGTGGTTTACTAAATTATACACTACCAGCTTGTTTGTGTCCGTTGTGCGCTTGACCTCTTTTTAATGAGACAGTTAACAAAGTGGCGTATAAATTTGGAATGTGTGTCTTTGTTATACAGTAAAAATACGTCTTCCACTTGAAGTATTTGCTCTGTGTTCCCCTAGTCCTGTTATTGTTTGTTTGTTGTTGTTAAATACACACTGAGCAGTGCGCATACAAACATATTTTCCTAATCAGCATAAAGTCATTTCACAAGAAAAGAAGTACAGGAATTTGTCATGGGTATATAAATGGTTAACAGAGATGAAATGCTGTCAAGTTAAAGGTGACTAACTTGTACTTTAGTATTTTAGTGATCTGGCAACTATGTTGTGCTTCAATGCAAGACTGAGCAAAGGAAATAAAGTTCGGCTGTGTTACTTGTGTTGGTAGACCAAATTCTTGATAACCTGAACATGTAAACCATAAACAAGTTATTCGAAAGAAATGGTATTGGCAAAATTGACTCTATCGTCTGTCAGTATAAATATGAAAATATTTGCGACGGTACAGTGGCTTGTCAGTTCCACTGTGTAATTCATGTTGTGTGCATCGAATTCCGCGATGTGCCACTGTTGGTGGCGTGTGCGAGAAAGTAGCTTTGTTCTTCATCTTTTTTTGCTGAAAATTGTGTTACTTTCGAGAAATTGAATGAGTTTCTTTTGTTACTGTAACGAGTGGCTATATTTGTGGATAAGATATTGAAATTTGTGAAGTGACTTCACCTTCTGATATGCTTGTTTTCTGGCGCACCTTCGAAAGAATTACGTTCTAATGCTGGGAATCAAAGTCACACAACAAAATAAGCTCAGATTGGATCTGCGGTCTTTATATTCTCTTTCACCAACAATTTTTATTCACGAATAATTGCAAATACATGAAGGGGGATGTTTCTCACATGTGCAGAAGAAACTGTATCCAGTCTAATTAAAGGTCTTGCTGTCATCAGACCATTTTTGATATGAAGTCAATAAGTAGTATTTTTCCGGGTTTGTCCAACGGTAAACCTTTAAATGGCACATAATTATCACGTTTCGGGAAATTTCTCTTTAGCAAATGATTTACAGTATCACAGCCACGCCATGGATATTGCAGTGCTTTATGCTACTTCCCTGTACGCGCAAAACTAAAAATACAACTTTCAGATGACAGCAGAATTTACGCATGGACTGCTCTGTTGATTCCAGTGAGAAATATGGCCATTATATCATACATTTGTCACTCTTATAGCGCGATAGAAGACCATTATGCAGGGTATAACTTTCAAGCTGAACCTGCAAACAGACGCTATTCGTGAGATTTGTAGGCGAGCCCGAGTTTATGTGAAAGCTGCGAGAAGTAGCAACATTGCATATTCTATTGCGAAGAATGGTTACAGAAACCTGTTGCGATTCATATACTCTCAACATATGATACCTAGAGCAAGTACATTCTAATACTGTAGTTTGGATTCCATAAGCTTGGCCTTGTTTTAAATTCATTTAAAACCTGGAATAAAAAGACACGCACTGTTAACTGTAGGTACATCTATTACACTAACACTTATTTATGCAGATTTCTAAGGTAAAATATCTGTCACATGCTTACGTACCAACTCGCATGTTAAGAGTAAATAGGTAGTTATCGGCTCACAAACCATTTGCAGTTTTGCCGCATTAAGACCAAGCTGCATAACCATATTACGCGACATGTAACTTGTATACGATACGTGATGGAAATCTTTTCATGGCAAATTAAAAATCAGTATGTTGAAATTAGTTAATAACATGTGTTTCCTTTGGAGGGATTTTGACATTAAATCTTCCTTTGTTTTATCTTACAGGACACAATAATATTAGTTAACTACTACAGTGTTCATATGGACAAAAATTATTGGGGCGACCCAGAGGTATTTAGACCTGAAAGGCATTTGAATGAGTCCGGTACAGACCTTGTGAATGACGAATGGCTTATTCCTTTCTCCTTAGGTAAGTACCCGGATGCACTTAGTTCAACATATGTTAATTTTATGTCCATATACAAAAGTAGAACGTTCATAAAGTTCTCGTTTCCTCTTGTCTTCACATATTATTTTTTTGGTATCACTCTTTATTATTATGTAACAATCGACATAACATAACAATCGACAAACAAGCAAAACACTGGTGGCTTACCAAGCTAGTTGCTGTGAAGTCCTCTGCTTTGAATTCCAATTATTGTTACTAATGAACTAAGTAGAAATTAAGTCAAAATACTGTTATAATAACATTTCGAAATAACAATATGAACGCTGCGAACGTGCTGAAGGAAAGTAAGTCAGGTGTTATGAGATGGGTTGGAGATACATTTAAGTGACCAAAGCATGCCGCTTTACCATTAGGTACAATACATGACGTCAGAGTAAGACTAATCGTACACGGGTATATCATTGTCCAAAAGAAAAATAAACAGAATGAAAAGCGTGATATGGGACATGAAAAAATATCTTAAACGAGAGTTTTTCGAATGAGGTCCACCTTCGACGTCCAAAATTGCAGTTCTATTTAGCTGAAAATAGAAAGAAAGGCAATTTCGCGTGTCTTCCAGATATTCGCTTGACTTCCAACATACAGATGGGGTAAGTTTTACTGTGTTTGAAAGAGAAGAAAGTTGGAAACGTGGTTACTGAGAATAAAGGAACTGTGAAAAGTATGAATCTGGAGAGAATGACATAAAACAGTTGCTTGACACCTAAATCCCTTCATGCATTCAAATTATGATAGAAAAGAGATCTGTATGGCACAGCTATGACTAATCATATCATTCTCTGCTTATATTTCCCCGCTGCGACCACTCAGACACAAGAATGGAACCGTGCTTTTGGTGTGTATGTCCTGGCTTAGGACTAGCTAGTCGTTTTTTAGGTAGATTTCGAAGAAAATATACCTATTGAGATCGGTACGATATGAAAGTGTATATATATGCTAGCGGCCATAATTTTGAAGATATTTGAACCAAATTTTTATATGCTGTTTCTAGGCTTAATAGCTCGGTTAAGCTCGTTAATGAGCAAAATCGGTCGCCATCTTGGATCCAAAATGGCCGCCGAACCCATTGTTGTATACAATACACAGCCTAAACCGCTGGGGCTATTGAAATCAAATTTGGCATAAAGGTACAACATCACTTTTTGATTATGAAAATGTTACCTAGTGAGTTCAAAGACGCCATCTTGGATCCAAAATGACTTACCTAAATATCCATTTTCCACACCGTTTGAGCTAGAGATACAAAATTTGGCATAAAGGTGCATTATGACGAGTAGCTTAGGGAAATATCACAACATTTGGGAAAAGTCGCCATCTTGGATCCAAAATGACCGCCAAAAATCCCATTTTGCACACCGTTTGAGCTTAATAAATGAAATTTTACTTGAAGTTGTACTATCACAAGTAGGTCACGACAAAATAAGAAAACTTTCAAAAAGTCGTCAACTTGGATCCAAAATGGCCGCCCCCAAAACCCAATTTCCAAATCATTGAAGGTAGAGAAACGAAATTTTCAATGAAGGTGTATGACCAAGAGTAGGTTACAATAAATGGGGCAAATCTTCCCTTTGGGGGCGCAGCCAACCGTGGGAGGGTGAAGATGTACTCCGTGGTGGTGTAGTGCTGCAGGGAGATTTTGGTTAAGATAAAGGAGGCGCATCCTCTCAAAAGCACTGAATTTGGGGGGCGAGCCCCGGCTCCCAGCGAAACTTCGAAATCTACCTCAGCCTGTAGGCCTACCGAAAGGGATTTTTTTATTTCAGTATTCAAACTAGAGTAAACTTAAAATCCATATACAATGTTTCACTTATAGTTCTAAATATTTTTGGAATGAGGCTTGTTTGGCCTGCAATAAGTACCCAACTAATACTCAAAGTTTAACGAAAAATCATACAGTTTATGATGAAACTATGTAACTTGAATTTCGGAATTGAAAGCGTCATTCTTTGTAAGTCCAGATATAATAATTTTGAATTAAACATGTTGGATTTTTAATTTATTATTTATGCTTGATAGTGTCACTACAAACACTTAAAATAGGGTAGTAATATTAATAGTAGTACTGGCGATGGAAAGTTAGTGGTGTACGACAAGCAAATATTAATGTGAGTCTGCCCAAAAGTGTGAGTTTTTCTTGTTCATGCAATATAGCCATAGTAAAACTGTTCCAATATCGTAGAAGAGACAAGTAGGCGTGAATACTGAAGTAAAGTCATACTAATTCATTCAAACATTTAAAGACAAAGCAGAAACAACAGTAGTAAATATCACAGTTCCTTATTTATTCTAGGATTACTGAAATAGTCTGCTGAGCATAATGCCGGCCAGATAGCTGTGCGGTCTAAGGCGTTAGTCCAATGGCTCGAAGGTCCCGGGTTCGAGTCCCGGCAGCGGCATGGATGTGGATTTTAACTGGCTGTAAATGGGCGAATCGTGACCGGCCGAAGTCAAAAGTTACTAGACTGACCCATATAAAATAAAAGTTTACCAAAGATTTTGCTGAGCATAATGAACTGAAGCCATGATTTGGTGTCATAGATTAACATAATTTGTAACCAGATATCTTATACACTTCAAAATCACAGTCAGAGTACAGTAGAGCATCGATTATCAGGATTAATTGGGGACCGGTAATGTCCGAAAAATCGTTATTCCTGATAATCGATTATTAATTAAAATACAGAGCAAAATATGGAAATGAAATCGACTTACTCAACTGATCTAGCGATCTACAAGAAAAGTTTGGTTTTAATAGTTTTATACTAATAAAACAGTACTGTAAAAGGACTATAAAAAAGGACTATTTGCTGTATTCATAAACGAAAATACAATACGACTATATTGCACAGACTACGCGTTAAAGAAAACTTAGATTCAAACATAACACACGATATAAAAGTACTGTGGAAGTCTAAAATTGATTATTTCTTGACCTTTTTTGTTTATGACTCGGAACTGTCCGAATATTCGATCATCCAGATAACCGATTTCCGGATAATCGATGCTCTACTGTATTTCACAAACTTATTGAGCAATTGTAACACATTTCTTACACTAACATAACATCTTAAAAGTATGAATATTAAACTCTATCTAAAATCATCTGTTGAGTTTAATTATAATAAAAGACTTTTCCTTGGATTACGCCCTCTTTAGGCAATATACATAAATCTTCATGAAGATAATATGGCGAAAACTATGATTGAAAATCAACAAACGTTTGCAGAACTGTTAGTAACAGAATAATTGCATTAATATTTTTCCTCACTAACTATTTTTAACTGATTCGTGGTGTTGGGATTTCATTTTCTGTCAGTGTATATGCGTGATTTCGAGGTATGGGTGAAACGTAGCTGCATAGCGAATGCCAAGCAAGTTGTCTTACATTTTAATGAATAACGATATTATTTGTGTAATCAGTGACAATGATCATTATACAACAGCGAGTTACTTAGTTACGTTAAATATGGCATTTGAATACAGTGATAAAAAAAAAGAATGGACATTAATGTAACTGGTGACATTTGTATGAATTGAAGTGAAAACAGTCAGTTAAAGAACTATAAAGTGTCACCAAAGAACGAATATTTATGTTTCTGGTTTTATTTTAAATATCGTTATGTTGATCTTAAAGAAACAAATTTTGCCCGTTCGTACCAAATCATAACGGTTTTAGAAGTTACTGTGCTTTCGAGATTTTATTTTCCGTTTTACGTAACGAGACTGGCTCATTCCAGTTTATCAGCTATTATGAGAAAAAAAGAAGATTTATGCGGAAATCTTGTTTTGCAAAGTAATGCAAGAACAAATTGTATTTTTATGAAACCTGTTCCTTGGCAATGAAGTGTACAAGAGTATTGAAAGTCACCTTTAATCAACGTAATAGAAGAACTATTACGAAATAAATTACAGTTTTTTTCTTCTGATATAGAATATAGAATGAGTGTCTTGGAAGACGCTCAACCAGTTTATCAACATCATATTTCATAATCGTAATCGGACTGTAGAAGCAAACATCAATGCAATATTAAGTTTGAGGTTGACTGATGACTGCCTTTCAATCTCTACTTCCCTTGCTTTTTTTTAAGGACCCTCCTGCCACCCCTACCTCTTTGCTCTCTTAGCACAGCTTTGTTTCGAGCGCCTGAGGGGCGCAGCGAATCTAAAAGGGATTCTCCACAAAGCTGGGGTAGGCCATCCCCCAAGTGGTCTCCCGGTCTCGACCCCTTCTCGGCGTCGAGACACGGAGTCCGTAGGACCTGAAATTGCATAGATTTAAACTGGTATCCAAAAAAAAAAGATAAAAAAAAAGAAAAGAGTGTAGGAGGACTGAGGGGGGATATTTCTGCAGATGGATAAACCTGGGCCCTATTTCCGCGAGTTGGGGGGTAAGTTACTATTTATTTTTTCTACTAGCAATGCATACATTATTTTACATATACAAGTGACTTGAGCCATGCAAACCTCAGTTATTTATTCATTTATATCTGTTTGTGACATTATTATTAAAATTTTTATTACTGTCATTTAGTTCTTATTTATTATTTGTGCATATCTCTGATTTGATTTATGAGAGTTTTAGATTTGTCTGTTTTTTCTCTTTCATTCATTCATACTTTACTGTTTATTATCTTTATTATTAGTATTTTAACAAGATTGCAACTGCTATTTTGTATCCGTTCTCTAGTTGAGCTTAGAGAGTTTCTACTTTACATTATTTGTCTTTCTTTTTCTAATTCTAATCTTTACTCATTACCTCATTGCTTGCAAGGATAAATTTATCGACTTCCGACATAAGCTCAATCTTCATTCTGGACATGTTTGAAAAAAAAGTATCTTGATTTGCTTCGGCCTTCGTCCGGCCTCGTCCGGACAGGGCAAAAGTTTTCAGAGGCCTGACCGGGCAAGTAAAATGCTATTGTTGTTCGTTGTTTTCGTTTCGTGGGTAAAAGAAAAAGAAAGTAACTAGTTAGGGATTTTTACATATTGGGTTGGTTACAGTACATCAGAAATTACTTATGGAAGAGTTTGTTTCCTTTTACCTGTCCCAGAATAGTAGTCGCAAAGCTACCTTCGTTCGATTGGCATCGATTCTGTTACTGAGGCAGTAAACGACACACATGTTGAAAGTTGTATAAAAACTTTAGATTGAAGCAGAACATAATCAAATAAAATGGAATCAACGTCTGAAGGTACGTAGAATATATAAAAAAGGTACCAAATAATAATTTATCAAATATAAATTATTAGTGAAACAATAATTGTTTTTGAATTTTATTAATTAAAATCTTCAAAATGCGATATGTTATTATGAAAAAGTCATGTTGCTCCGCTGTCAGATTTACTTTAAGTTATAGTCAAATTATTTTCTTCAATATACCAGGTGTATAAGCTTAAATCCGCTGTTTGCCCATAGATGGCGTTCGTGAGCGTATGAAGCTAGCATGGGCACGCCAGACCTATTGTGTGGATGAGTTGGACCACTGGCAACACGAATCAGTGTACATAATCAGCAAGTGCAGACAACAACACAGTGTTCCGTTGGTGAGCATGGGTAGTTTTGTGCCAGAAAAAGAGCATATGCGGGAAACTGCTTTTCTGCTTCCATTTGAAGAAATCGGCTGCCGACGCGCATGGAATGCTTGTGGAGGCCTATGGTGACAGTGGTTTATCGGAAACAATGTGCCGAGATTGGATTCGTCTGTTCAAAGACAGCAATTTTGACCTGAGTGACAAGAAGCGTGAAAATCGGCCCAGGAAGTTTGAGGACCATCAATTGCAGGCGCTGTTGGACGAGGACGATACCCAATCGCAACAAATGTTTGCCAAGCAATTGGGCGTTACTCAAGCAGCCATTTCCATGCGTCTACGTGCCATAGGAAAAGTTCAGAAGATCGGAAAATGGGTGCCGCATGAATTGACCGATCGGCAGCTGGAGAGACGCCAAGACACATGCGAAATGTTGCTCGCCAGACAAAGAAGAAAGTCGTTCCTGCATCGGACTGTGACGGGCGATTAAAAGTGGATATATTTCGCGAATCCAAAACGCCAGAAATCGTGGGTTGATCCCGGCCAACCATCAACATCTTCCTCGAGACCAAATCGCTTCGGACGGAAGACGATGCTGTGTGTTTGGTGGGATCAACAGGGTATCGTCTACTTTGAGCCGTTGCAACCGGGTCAAACTGTCAATGCCCACCGCTACCACCAACAACTGATGAACGTGCACCATGCTCTGTGTGAAAAAAGGCCGGAGTATCAACAAAGACATGACAAGCTGATATTCCTCCACGACAACGTCCCATCGCACACGTCAAAAGTGGTCCAAAACTACTTGGAGACACTTAAGTGGGAGGTGCTACCACATCCCGCTTATTCACCAGACCTGGCCCCTACAAACTACTATCTGTGCGTCGATGGGCCACGCCCTCGCTGAACAGCACTTCGATTCGTATGCAGACGTCCGAAAATGGCTTGATGAGTGGTTTGACTCAAAAGAGCAGGACTTTTTTTTGGCGTGGTATCCACAAATTGCCCGATAGGTGGGCAAAATGTGTAGATAGCGAGGGAAAGTACTTTGAATAACTTGCTTTGTGCTTTCTATGAACACGTCATGTATTTTGATGACTACAAAACAGCGGATTTAAGCTTATACACCTAGTAAAAAAGTAGCTGTCCAAAGTTGCCACTTTTTGTTGTTCAAATGTTTCAAAATGGCGGACCCAAAAATCCATTTTCCACACCGTTTGGCATAGAGCTACAAAATTTGGCATAAAGATGTATGATCACAAGTATTTCAGGAAAACATTACAACATTTTGAAAAAGTCGACATCTTGGATCCAAATTGACCGCCAAACCTACTGTACAGAGTCCAGAGCCTAAACCGCTGGAGCTAGAAACACCAAATTAAATATGAACATATATGGTCACTAGTAGATTAAGAAAATATTACAAAATAATTCCAAAGACGCCATCTTAGATCCAAACAGGCGAAGCCCAAAAATCCATGTTTCACACTGTTTAAGCTAGAGAAACAAAATTTGTTATAAAGATGTATCATCACGAGTAGTTTAGGTAAATATTACAATATTTTGAAGAAGTTGTCATCTTGGATCGAAAATGGCCACCCAAAATCCAATCAGGAATCACTTATTAAAAAAAAATCCCATTCATTAAAAACAATTATCATTTAAGTATACGCATCAATGTTAAAATGTTGTTAAGTGGTTCAATTTTCCAACTCTGACTTCAAGTTGTTAATCAGCGACCCCCCTTCTCCAAAAAAAAGAGTACAGATTTTGAGATTATTTACTTGCGTTTTTGACTTTTGACCAGCTTTTTTGGAATCAGCCGCACTGTGGGACAATGCAGCGATGAGAATAAATAGCGAGGGCAGGAGGTCTCTGGACAAGAGAGCCAAACCGTCAGAACCACAGGTTCAGAAGTTGCTTATCGAGAAACTGGTACATGCTAAAGTCACTGGAGAGTCACGAGTCCTGTAGAAGCCCAGGCAGGTCCTTCTCCCAACCGGCCGAACCCAGAGCCACTGCCAAGCATTTCCCATCCCTGAATAGTAGCTATTGATGGATCGATGATTGGGCGACACTTTCGGGACTAGCACTTCCGTGGAGACCAACCAACACCGCTAAGCCCGAGAGAGGTCCCAGGCTGGAGTCCCGTCTAGACTATCTTTAGGTGGGTGAGTTCTGAATTTCTAAGTCTGACGGGGTATGTGCTAGTGAGGTCTCTTCGTCAATCTGATACGGTTAGATCTTTGGTATATATGAGTATGATTATCACACCCCACTTTTTTTAAAAAATAATTCATTTATCCGGCTCTTCCACTACGTCACCTCCAACCGGACCGGAATCCTGGGGGTGATACCCTCCTTGCATAGTGTAAAACCAGAAACCTGGTCTCAATGAGAAAATGCAAGGAATGATACCCTTTGGGGTCGTTGCGTAGCTCTAGTAGACATTGGAGTTACAAGCACTAGGATTGACTTGCAAATGATAACTCTTTCGGTTCTATCAAAAAGGTTTTTGTTAAACGGACCCATACATACATAGGGTCTAACCGTTGCGGACTGACAAATAAACTCACTGGCACATAACTCGTCAGATATAGCAAAATCAGAACTCACTCAATCACTTTTGTACGGCCCAAAATTTTAAGTTCGTGAGAGTTGTTTCAATATTTTAGGAGATGAGGCTGGCGGACGTAGGGTTTCTGCCAGTATTTTCAATTTCGGGGGTGTAAAGTCAAAATTGCAAGGGCACTGTAAGTGCACTTTGTACGGCGAGAATATTTTAAGTTCGTGAGTGTTGTTTCAAAGTTTTAGAAGGTGGGTCTAGCGGACGTCGGATTACACTCAGTATTTTTAATTTCGGGGGTGTAAAGTCAAAATTCCGAGGGCAAGGAAAAATCAGTTTCGATGAGCCGTATTTCGTAATCCTTTACATCAATATGTAGTCAATTTGTTTTACACACAGATATGTCATCATGAGGAGGGATACTAGTTCTGTCATTTCGCGCGATGAATGTCACGTATTGTGCTACACACTTAATCGATAATATAGATATGTCGAGAAAGCGATAAAGAGTGTATCGTTGTTAGGAATATAATATGTAATTACGATTATACGGAAAGCTCATCACATTTAAAACTAACTTTATGTGCTCGTTCCAACGGAGTAGCAGCGGATAAACTTTATGGAGCGGTGCTTCTAGCAGCTAATGAACTATTATGTAGAGTTTATACACTTGATTCCCTTGCAAATAATTATCACAGACACTTCCGTAATCAGCTAGTAAAAACTATCAATCTAAAAGAATTACGAAAAGCCGCGTGTCAATATTTCGTTAAAAATATACAGTCTAATTGATCACTTAATAAATATAGCGCTGTGCCGAGTAATAGCTATAGCGATACTTCGTGTTATTAAATACACGTATTTTGCCACAAAAAGCTTGGGAGTTGGACACTGTCAAGTGAGCGAAGAGGAATTAGCTAAATCAGGTTCGGTATTTTTTTATTATATGGAATGTACGTAACATTTAAAACACATTGCTTGGGCTTGCTTTAGAGGTAATTCCTGTTGTATTGAACGACGTAGTACTTTATCTTACTCATGGGAGTTCTCGCTTTAACAGTTTTGAATAATTTACAACTTCGCGTATTTTGTCACCAAAAAATCTCGAAAGTTCGACACTATGTCTTAGTTTACACTTCTAAAACTCAAAACATTATACTTTCTATTTGAAATTCACAATCAAAAGGTTTATCCCATCAGACTTTGAATTTCGCATCATATTATGCATTGTACGCATTCAAACGGTTTATCCCATCAAGCCTTGAATTTCGAATCATATTTTGCATTGTACGCATCTGTAATTCACATTCAAAATTCACATTCCCTTGTATATCCTTGCATGTACCATTTTGAATCGAGACTTTTACTACATTTATATTCGTATATTCCACAATCTAAAAGGTTGCTTTTCCTGTTTGACTTTTTATATATTCTAAAGCCACTCTTTGATAGATTCATATTTTTCGCACTGAAAATGTTTCTCCACTTGACAGACTCGTTCCTGTTCTCTCACGTGAAATTTAAATCAAAATTCCTTTGTATAATTTGTATACTTGTTGACTTACAGACATACTGACAATCACATAACACACTGAAGGAAATATTGTCCGGTCATGTTATCAATCGAGATCAATTTTTATAATGAAGGAACCCTTGTTACTTTTAGACGGTTTAGTATTTGATTTAGCGCGCATGCGTGAAAAACTGATCTAATACTATAAAAGATCTGAGAATTTTGTTAAAAGTATGATGTGGAAGAAACCTTCCACGTAAGATCAGATCGAATGGACCAAATGCTTTAGTTTCTCAACATAAAAATCACATAGTAAAACTGAAGCAGGGTGAATCAGATTATTTTTTGTTGAAGAAAAAAATGCTTTTTCTCAGAACTTCAGATATAGAAATTGCCTTCGTAAACGGACTCGGCATAAAATAGCATAGTAAAAATTCCATTCTACATAATCTCATCAGCTACTTACTTACATAACCTGGTATTTTTAATTAGCTACAGCATATTTTGTTTCACATTTTCACAATGACGTATTTTATACATTGAATTCATTAGTATATGAACAACTAATTACCGTTATATTTTAACTATTAATAAATACCATAAATAGCGCATCCCTATTTTCTTTAACTTGTTCTTGTATTTGAATCACAGTAAAAACTGCACTGATATGTGTTATTCACTCTTTCAAACTTTAAGAAGGATAGAAAAATATTGCTTGTTCCTATAGAGAGAGCTCTCGTCTAATAAAAATTATTCATTTGTATCTTATAACGTTTCAAACTACGTGAAACTTACAGTAAACTAATAAGTCAAACTTAGGCTTCATGACTAGAGTTTTGTTTGATTCCTATCAATAATTAATACTATAATTAAACATTTTATTGAAAGCTTAAAGTAAAGCATATGCAGAACGTTTTTTGAAAAATTAAATATTTTGTATCTCAGTTTAAAATTCAGAAACTACAAAAAGTACAAAACGAGGTAACGGAAGAAATAAAAAGTAATTGTGAATTGAACATGTTTCTATTTGGTGCAGAAATTCTAGATAATTAAAATATATAAAACGTTTATAGTGTTGATATCATTTTAAACTTCTGAAACTATAAAGTGTACAAAACGAGGTAGTGAAAGTAATAAAAAATAAAAAGTTACTGAGAATCGAACAACGCTTTTTTCTATTTAACGCACAAACATATTTTGACAATCAAATATATGTAAACCACAGTCGTGTTGGTAATATTTTAAACTTCTGAAAGTACAAAGTGTACAAAACGAGGTAATGGAAGAAATAAAAAGTAAAATATTATTGAGAATTGAACAATGTGTGTTTCTATTTAACGCACAAAACTCTTTAGAAAATTAAAAATTTATAAAAAAGTTTAGCGTTAGTAACATTTTAAACTTCTGAAAGTACAAAGTGTAGAAAAGGAGGTAATGTAAGAAATAAAAAGTAAAAGGTTATTTAGAATTGAGCAATGTGTGTTTCAGTTCAACGCTCAGACTTTTGACAATTAAAAGTATATAAATAGTTTATAGTGTTAGTAATATTTCAAAACTTCTGCAACTACAAAGTGTACAAAACGAGGTAATGGAAGAAGTAAAAAAGTAAGAGGTTATTGAGAATTGAGCACTTGTTTCTGTACAACGCATAATCTCTTTCGACAATTAAAATATATAAAACGTTTAAACTATTGGTAATATTTTAAACTTCTGAAACTACAAAGTGTACAAAACGAGGTAATGGAAGGAATAAAAAGTAAGAAGTTAATGAGAAAATGAACAATGTATGCTTATATTCAACGCAAACCTTTTTTAAAAAATAATAAAAAAAAAAAAATCTTGCTAATACTTTAAATGTGTGAAATGATAAATTGTACAAAAATGAGCTAACTAAAGAAATAAAAAATCTATTGTGTATTGAAGATGAATGCGAAATATTGAAGATATATGAAAATTTCTTATGTATATCAGTATTCGGTATCGGTGGTCAGTCTTTGACTTAATTTTCTAAGTCTTATACTTGACCTGATTAATTATTTTCCTTTGAAGTAAAACCCTCTGAATAGTGTATGGAGCTCAATGTTCTATGAAATGTAGCTTAAGAGGATCTTCTGTAAGATGGTTATTTGGCTTAACTAGGAGCTATAAATAATTAAAATAAACATACATAGAAAGTTAAGCTAGACAAAGTTTTTCAATTTCAAGTGTGTATTGTTTCTGAATTAAAGGAAATGTTATTTTTAAATAATGACTCATACACTGAGTTTAAACTTTATTGTACAGTCATCCTGTTATGATAAATGTACTAATCAAAAAGTTACATCTGTAGAATTAAAGAAAAAAATAATACTATAAAATAACTAATAGAAATAAATGCTTTAGTTGCACTCACTTTTTTACTATTCGGGTGTGACACATACGATTAAATTCTAAACAAATTAAAGATTGCTACGGGTACGGCGGTGATCGTTTAATGTAAAAACTTTAAGAAAATTGAAGGCTAGAGCGACGGCAGTAATTGTAAATGTTTCTATACGTAAACACACACAAACATACACACATAAAGAGAGATAAATACAGACATAAAAACACAGGCATAGGCACACACACAGAGATACATATACGACTACTTTTAATACTGTGCATAATTACAGTATTTTTCTATCATTCATCATGTGTAAAGAATTACCACCGCCGCCGTCGCTCTAGCCTTCAATTTCCTTAAAATTGTTTTTCACGTAAGCGATTACTGCCGTCGCCGTAGCAAGCTTTAATTTGATTAAAATTTAATCAAATACGTATCATACTCTAATAGTAAAAAAATGAGTGCAACTAAAACATTTATTTCTGTTAGTTATTTTATAGAATTCATTTTTTCTCTAATTCTAAAAATGTAACTTTCTGATTAGTAAATTTATGCTCACAAGATGACAGCACTCTCAAGTTTAAGCTCAGTGTATGAGAAATTATTAAAAAAAAACGTTTGCTTTAATACAGAACTACACAATACACAATAGAAATTTATGAATTTTGTCCAGCTTAACTTTCTGTGTACGATTATTGTAATAATTTATATTTCCTAGTTAAGGCAAACAGAAAGATCTTACAAAACATTCTGTTAGCTACATTTCATATGACATTTATCTTCATAAACTTCT
This sequence comes from Lepisma saccharinum, assembly GCA_022664845.1. Classification (NCBI taxonomy): domain Eukaryota; kingdom Metazoa; phylum Arthropoda; class Insecta; order Zygentoma; family Lepismatidae; genus Lepisma; species Lepisma saccharinum. The sequence goes on from JAGDQP010017148.1 coordinate 18,800, forward strand.
CAGATGATTTTACTTTAATAAAAGTCTTAGAAAATTAAGTGAAAGACTGACCACCGATACCAAATACTGATATAGATAACAAATATTCATAAAATATTATAAGTATGTCGCATTCTTCTTCAATACACAATAGCTTTTTTATTTCTACCATTAACTCGATTTTTGTACAATTTATAGTTTCAGAACTTTAAAGTATTAGCAACATTTATTTTTTTAAATTTTCAAAAAAGGTGGTGCATTGAATCGAAACATACATTGTTCATTTTGTCATTAAGTTTTTACTTTTTATGTCTTCCATTACTTCATTTTGTAGACTTTGTAATTTCAGAAGTTTAAAATATTATCGATAGTTTAAACGATTTATATATTTTAATTGTCAAAAGAGTTTGTGTGTTGTACAGAAACACGCATTGTTCAATTCCCAATAACTTCTTACTTTTTATTCCTTCCATTACCTCGGTTTGTACACTTTGAACTTTCAGAAGTTTAAAATGTTGGTAACACTGTAAACCTTTTATATATTTTAAATTTTCGAACGAGTTTGTACGTTGAATAGAAAATAACATTGTTCAATTATCAATTACATTTTTACTTTTTTATTTCTTCCATTACCTCGTTTTGTACACTTTGTGGTTTCAGAAGTTTAAATTATTATCAACACTATAAACGTTTTATATATTTTAATTATCCAGAGTTTCTGAACCGAATAGAAACATGTTCAATTCATAATATTTGTTCTGTTACCTTGTTTCGTACTAGTTGTAGTTTCTGAATTTTAAAGTATGAGGTACACAATATTTAAATTTCAAAAAAGCTTTTCCATATGTTTTAGTTCGAACTTTCAATAATGTGCTTACTTATTGTATTAGTTGATAGGAATCACACAAAACTCTAGTCATGAATCCTAAATTTTTCTTATTAGTTTACTGTAAGTTTCTCTGAAGTTTAGTCTATCACATAGTTTGAAAGCGTTAATGTACTAATGAACTGTTTTATTAGGTGAGAGTTCTTCCTCTCTATCTCTCTCTCTAAAGTAGCAAGAAATATTTTTCTATCCTTCTTAAAGTTTGAAAAAGTGAATAACAGATGCACTGCAGTTTTTACTGTGATTCAAATACAAGAACATGTTAAGGACAAAAGGGATGTGCTATTTATGATATTTATTAATTGTCAAATATAATGGTATCTAGTTGCTCATACACTAATGAATTCAATGTATAAAATACGTCATTGTGAATATGTGAAACAAAATATGTTGCAGCTAATAAAAATTCCAAGTTATTTAAGTAATTAGGTGTAGGAATTATGTAGAATAGAATTTTTACTATGTTATTTTATGCCGAGTCCCTTTACGAAGGCAATTTATATGATATCTGAAGTTTTGAGGAAAAACATTTTTTTTGAAGAACGGATAATCTGACTTGGCCTGACAAGTTTTACTATCTGATTTTTATGTTGAGAAACTGAAGCATTTGGTCCATTTGATCTAATCTTACGCAGAAGGTTTCTTCCACACCATACTTTTAACAAAATTCTCAGCTCTTTTATAGTATTAGATCAGGTTTTCACGCATGTATGGTAAATCAATTACAAAACCGTATAAAAATAACAAGGTTTCCTTGATTATAAAGATTGTTCTCGATTGATAACATGTCAGGACAATATTTTCTTCAAAGTGTGTTATGTGATTGTCAATATGTCTGTAAGGCAACAAGTATACAAATTATACGAAAGAAATTTTGATTCCAATTTCACGTCAGAGAACAGGAACGAGTCTGTCATGTGGAGTAACGTTTTCAGTGAGAAAAATGTGGATATGAATCTATCAAAAAGTAGCTTTAGAACATATAAAAAGTCAAACAGGAAAAGTAACCTTTTCGGGTGTGGAATATGCGAATATAAATGTAGTAAAAGTCTCGATTCAAAAAGGTACATGGAAGGATAGGTTGTGAGTCTTTTGAATGACAATTTCAAATACATATAATGCAGAAATGATTCGAAATCCAACTTATGATGGGATAAACATTATGAATGGTTATAATGCAGAATATCATGCCAAATTAAAGGCTTGATGGGATAAAACTTTTGAATGCGTAGAATGCAGAATGTGATGTGAAATCCAAGGCTTGATGGGATAAACCTTTTTTATGTGAATTTTAAATAGAAAATATAACATAGTTTTGAGTTTTAAAAGTGTAAAGTACGACATACTGTCCAACTCTCGAGTTTTTTAGTGGCGAAATACGTGTCGCTGTAAAGTATTCAAAACTGTTAAGCTATATCTATCATAAGTAAGATACAGCACTACGTCTTTCCATTCAACAGCAATTATCTCTAAAGCAAGCCCAAGTTGTGTGTTGTAAATGTGATGTACATTCCATATAATAAAAAATACCGAACCTGGTTTTAGCCTATTCCTCTTCACTCACTTGACATAGTGTCCACACTCAAGCTTTTTCTGGCAAAATATGTGTCTTTTCAAGACGAAGTATCGCCATAATTATTACTTTGCACAGCGCTATATTTATTAGGTGATGATCAACTGGGCTATGTGTTTATAACGAATATTAATAACACACGGTTTCTCGTAATTCTTTTTACATTGATAGTTGTTACTAGATGATTATGGAAGTATTTGTGATAATTATTTACAAGGGAATAAAGTATATAAGCTCTACATATAGTTCATTAGCTGCTAGAAGCACCGCTCCATATAGTTTATCCGCTGCTACCGCGTTAAATGTGATGAGCTTCCGGTATAATCATACTTACATAGGCGTTTCCTAACAACCATACACTCCAATAAAGAAAATGAACTGTAATAATATAGTTCTTATTCGATCTTGAAGACCAACAATCTCAATAAGAGGACTGACGTACAACTATTCCAAGATAATCATGCATATCTACTAGAATGTACAGGGAAATAGTAAATTATTTTATTCCTTCGTTGTTCAAGGAATAAACTACACTAAACAGAATGAATGATCTACACTGAAGCTTACTATTTCACAATTGGTTACTACAATATGCCAACTACTGGTGTAACTACACCTACGTTCAGCAATATATTTTTCCTATGAAATGAAACAATCGTGATCCTTTTTTCTTTGTCTTATTTTGTATTGTATTCGACTTTGTTTTTTCCTTGCTTGCGGACAACGTAATGCATTTGTTAGAAATGCACATTTAGTATTCTGCCGATCAAGATTCGATTAGTCTATGAGGAATTTAGAAATCAAATTCATTCTTCACTTAAGGATTGGATCGTTAACGTTTTCTTAATTTGTCATGTTAAACGTTGATGAAATTTAACACTTAAAAAGTGGTTAAAAATTTAACACTTCGTTAGAAATAAGTTCAATAATTATAGTTACGAAATCAAAGTAAATAAACTTCATAACTCTCTATTATGTGATATTTCCTACTTTATAAGAAAACTGTTTCTTTAGTTTTAACTCTGGCTCTCATCTCAAACTTTTCTTTGCTGTCATCTAGTGAGTACAAATTAAAAGCTAATCTAATAGTACCAAAGTTAGATCCACATCATTTCTTTCACAAACGAAATTAAATGAAAGTGATGTATCCAAACGCATGGCTATATATAGCGGTTCCAATTAAATCCAGTATTTGAAATGACACAGGGGTGGGGTTAAATGTTTCATTTGAACGAATCCATCTCCTCTCCTAAAAGTCTTCAAAGCAAAAACGTCTTGAATATAGGAGAGCATCGAAGCAGGAATATGTAACGGAAGTTGCCTCACTCTGCATATGTCAATGTCATGTTTGTAACATCATATTTATTATTAATAATTGCTTTTTCGTAGATTATCTTAAATTAGTGACCATGAGAAGGCGGACTGAAATCTAGGATGTATATACATAAGCTACAAGGGAAGGCGGTGAGTCCAAACATAGGCTCCAAAGGGGGTGCATAACTGATTAGGGGTTGGTATACGCGAAAATGCTGATAACATTATCCCATAGTGTTATAGGAGAAAATCCCAATGAACTTCTATAAAGATTTAAAGATTTCTCAAATCGTAAGCAACGCAAGCTTTCAGGAAAATCATTCCTTATTCTTATTAACATGTGTTTCAATTTGCTATTCACTCAAATCAAGAGCAAAGCAAGCAAGCAATGCAAGCTTTCATGAAAATTAATTGTTGAGTAGTTATTTAAAGAAGCGTTTTATTCCGTCTTTTCTTTTAAGGAAAGTGTAAGACGTGTCTCAAATCGGAAGCAAGGCAAGGTTTCGTGAAAAAAATTCCTTATTTTCAATAACATGTGTTTCAATTGTCTATTCACTCAAATCGTAAGCTAGGCAACTTTGATGAAAATCAGTCCTTAATCTTATAGGAGGAAATCCCAATGAACTTCTACAAAGTTTAAAAGACACCACTAGATGCCAGTCATGTTCATACATTATACTCAGCAACAATTTAAATGACAAACAAGGAATATTTTAATTATTCCTTTTTCTGCGTGAATGTTCTTAAAATATATTGTAACTCCATCTAACGTGAATTAATGAAACACGAAAGTGTTGTTAGCATTATCCCTAAGGTATAAGCAAAAGTCCAACATTACGTTCAATCTAGGCGCCCAAGCTCTGTTTTCATATTTCTGGCATGAAGGTGACGTTTGAATATTATTTATTCATGAAATCTGTTAAAATTCTTATCCCTTCAAAATGTTCTTAAAAGATGAAGAAACACTAACTTGCGCTCACACTAGCGAACTAGTTGTCCTGTTTTTAGTACCATTTTCTGTAAGAAACAGCTAGATGTTTTCGTATAGTAAAGAATCTTACATGAAAGAGAATTAAATTATAAAAATGAACACAAATAAATTGATTGTACCCTCACACTTTCTAAATTAGTTCTGTCAGCATTCATTTATACCTTAAAAGTAATACACATCACTAGGATACTAAGTTGCTTGTTTTTTTAACACGTAATAAAACTATACCACGAAACGTTACGTGTTTCAATTTGCTGTTCATCGAAATTCGCAAGCAAGGCAATGAACGAAATGCAAAAGGGTTTGAGAACCAGCCCTTTAGAAAACACCATGTTTAAAAAGTAATAAACATCACTAGGATGCTTTGTGGCTTGCCTTACAATACGTAATAAAACTACACCATGAAACGATACATGTTTCAATTGGCTATTCACCCAAATCGCAAGCAAGGCAACCAACACAACGCAAGCAGGTTTGAAAACCAGCTCTTTAGAAAATGTCACCTGTTTCAATTCTTACAACACGTAATAAAACTACTACATGAAACGCCAGGGAATAAACATTCTTGTAAAATTCTGTTTCCTGAAAAAAAGAACAATAAATAGACAAATTGAACTATTTTAATTAATAAGTAGTGAAACAAGATATATGATTTCAGCTTTCAACGAATAAAGATGTGTTGCTTTCAGGTTTTATGATAGCTAAAAGCGTATGCTTTCCTTCAAGAACTGTACATTTAAGCGAAATCATTAGAAAAGACTGTCGTAAAATGTAGAATCAAAGAGTGGCTTTCATTTTGTACTCTACATTATTCTCCCTTCTATTCAAGGAACTTTTAGGTAAATCATTTTTTAATAATTCTATATTTTACCCGTGGCGTTATCTATTGTCAATCGCGCTATCTAAAAGCAATTCATAGCTGGGAAAATACTTATACTATCATTGTCCGTAGCAAAAAATCAGCCAGTTGTTTCCGTAAAGAATATCCTTCTTACACGAGACTGAATGAAATTGTAGAAAATGAACACAATTGAATTGATTAAAGCGTTACATTTTATAAATTACTTCTACCATCCTTCTTCTATACTTTCAAATTGGATCTTACTGCGCTGACGTTAACGTCACGTTATACTGGACTTCCTAGCGTATTACCCACCACTCTCAATGAACTTACTATGGCAATACAGCGCAATAATGTGCTCGCTAGATGGCAGTGAAGTTTTTGTATTATACTTACCATCAATTTAAAGAATAAAATGAATGTTTTACCCATCATTTTATGTATAAAAGTTCGTCAAAAATATATTATTCAGTCCATCATACATGAATTAATTTAACATTAGATTAATTCAATATTTATACACCAAATAATAGAAACACAATGTAGGTACTATGATATAAATGAAGCTAAGGATTGGTCAAACAATCTTACTGGAGGTCGCTCTACCTGTTCAAAAAAGAGAAATGATTTTTCCAGCCAATTAAAATAATCATGATCATTTTTACATATCCTGAATTTTTAAAAAGTAAACCTCAATAAAAAATAATCCCCTCTCAAGTTTGATATCCTCTAGGCAAGGATACAAATTCCACGCAGGTACAATGACGTAAACGCAATATGCTCTCAACGTAAATAAGCTCTAGGTAAGATCAATTTATACTAAATTTCCGGTTACGTGGCTAGCCAACCACACTCGACTGTCACGAGCGTCGTCACGTCATCACCAATGTCATCTTACGAGCGTCGTCAAACTGAGCTACGTCTGCTATGACGTTATCGTGGCCGCGATCTTAAATTTCCGACCAATGTACACAACGTCATTAGAGGAATAACCTATAAAAACGACATAATTTTTATAATCACCGTAAAATTCGTAGGATTGTGCTTGTATTACTACTATCATTATTTATGTCGATACTGCATCGAAATGTTTGTATTTTTGACGCTTTGGAAATACATCGACATTTCTGTTAAGTGGCGCTAATTAGAAAGACAAACATTCTAGTAGCGAAACTAGCTTTGATGCAAGTTTATAATTCTTCTTAATGCATGCATATAAACACATCTCTTATGGAATAATTCCAACAAGGATTCTTGGTGAAATCAATATGTTCTATAGTTAATCTTCTTGCCGGGAAATTGAATGACCTTAAAGTACAGTTGAAGCTGCTGGACAAGCGAGCATTTAATTAAATGATCCTCCAGTACCTGAAACACTCGCACAAGAGATGCAAGTGAGCACCAAGCCAAAACACACCTAAGTTGCGAAGTAACTCTTGTGAAAATTGAAATACTGGTCAACATAGATCCAGCTAAGAAATTATAGACGCTGATGGGTCATTTTCCGATCTCCGTCATACACATAATGACATATATCTAGGCTAACGCATCTAACAAGGAACACTCGCCAGGTGACAGAGTCCGATTTTGATGGAAATTCGTATATGGGTACACTTCCAAGGTAAACATTCAGAAAGCTTCAGAGCCAAAATTATAAGTGCTGTCGTCAAAAATAACAACAACGGAACCCGAGAAAGATGCAACGTAGTACAGAGTACGGAAAATACCTTTTCTTTTATAAACTGTTACATATATTAAAAGAAAGTTATGGCGTGTGAGGTTCGTGTCTTGTTCCCAAAAACTAAGCGAAAATAACGCAATCAGATGAAAGAGAGAATCCCCTTATGGCTTTCTTAAAGATGCAAGGTATGTATGATATTTCACTTGGTAGACGGAAAACAAAGACTATCTTGATGTTGATATGTACAACTTTATTTGTTAGTGAAAGTGCAAGCGAGTTACAATTGGTTATACATTCCAAGTATTGCCCATAACGCATTAACCAAAAACATTGCAGATAAAATATTAATAATTGTTCTTGACTGAGACTGCAAAAGTCCACTGAAGAAGATATTTCGAACAACTCGTGAAAAAGTTAGTTAATTGTTTTCCAGTTCTCGACAAAGATTGCAAGATTCATCAATGTCTGTTGTTTAATGAATAAGTTTTATCACATCACAGTTTACTCCAACTTGTATGAATTCTCATGCAAAGAGTCGATATTCAATAAAATGTCACTAGTGGGTAATATTTAACTATTACGCTTGTATGAATTCTCATGGATAATTCTCCGTGTCATTTATTGTGAAGATTTCCCTTCACATTCGTATGAATTCTCAACTATACAGACGTTCGTAGTATAGTTCACCATAACTTTTCACTCACAATGCCTGTGTGAATTCTCATATGTAAAGGCTATCAATATAAGAGATTGTATTGAGAAAATTAATGAATATGCAAAATATTGTCGTAGGAAAAGGAATATTGAAAAGTATGTGCTTGAAGATCAATAATTCCTCAACTATCGCAACTCGAATAATTGAACAATTCCTTATCAATAACTTTGAATGATGTTAAACAACTAAAGTCAAAGAGAGTTATCGTATATGAAGAAATATTAGAACTCAAAAATAATCTACAAAGAGTCCGAATATCACAAATTGTATACTTCAGGAAACGTAACACTTCTCGTGATTCAAAAGCATAGAATTCGTCAGGCTTTTCTCAATATACTACTTTCAATGATTTTACTCTTCTAGAACGTGAGTTTAACAGCTTTTCTCTTTGTCAAACAACGTTTAAACGGTTTCAGTCTTACGTGAGTATCCTAACTGCTACACAACACACGAGAACAGTTTTGGATTACTCATCACTTTAATGCGCACTTCACACTTCTAAAGTAATATCACTCATCTAGGAGCTTCTTCCTTTCCACTATACTAGCATGAACATGATAACATTAACTGTAGATTGTTCCATGTAATTGCTAACTATTCTGGAGCTTAAAAAAGTTCTCGAGACCTAAATTTTACTTGGAGACAACCGCTAATCTCGAATTCGTGTCCTCCTGCCAACAGCTATAAAGTTTCTAAACAGTATCGTGAAGCTGAATATAACAAAACCTCCTACTTGAAGAAATCTTCATCAAATCAACGACTAACAATTCCGCATTGCATCTAAATATTTCTTTCTCGCTATCTTTCTGCAGTACGTCGACTCTCCCGTAACTTGCCGCGATGTCTGAAATGCATCAATACGCGAGAACTTTGTAGCCAGCATGCCCCATTCCTAGGTCTTGGTCTTCCTCTGGTGGGAGCTAAAACTTACTATAGCAATGCTAGTCCAGGGCTATGAGACGAATTTACTGCCAAAGGAGCTTTGCAGCGTCCTATGGACTTATACGCCAGAAGCTCCTTGCAACAAAGTTAAACTTCAAAAAGTTAACAGCTTCTATTCCTTCTGTCCGTTTGACACATATTGTCAAGCTGAGGGATATCATGAAAATTCTCACATAACCTTCATCGACATCCAGCCAAAATGTTCTCCAATTAGTTGTGTTGTCCATAGCACATCTTCAGGACATCATTTGTAACTTACTTCTTATTATTTCACAGCTTTCAATAGCTGAACGAAATCAAAAACTTCAAAGAGATTGCTTGCGCCAAATGACTTTCGGAACAACAACGCCATCAGCATCTATCGGGCATCGGATCAACAACTGGGAGTTCTCATTTTAAAAAAAAATGTTGACAAGTTATATTACAAAACAAAAACAGTTCATAATGGATAAAAACAATAGCAGAATACTACTTAAATGAATTTCAAAATATAATTTACTTCGTTGTCGATAAGTATAACGAAATATATAAGCATTTTTTCCAAATGAATTTCCGAAAATTTTCTTCCAATTTTTTCACTTTCTTTTTGCAAAACTTCTAACAAAAGATGTGCTATATTGTAATCAGTTACAAAGTGGCTGTTAATGGATACTGGACAGGAGGTGACACATGCTGGATGGTATGACGACAGTGATCGCCATCTTGAAAACGGCCATCTTGACATTGCTTCAAAATTTGAAAATATCTGGTGTAGTAAAAAGTAATCCATTATTTTTGCATGACATTGAAGGCTTGACTTACCATAGTTAGAATGATCCGATTTAGGTCACATATGCGCCGTTTTGTTCGATAACGTCTTGCCATTTGGAAGGTAATACCGTGATGCCTCTCTCATAGAAGCCCTTGTCCTTATTGGCAAAAAAATTGAGACAGTCGATTTTCACAAGCCTCTCTTGAAGCGAATTTTTCACCAGCAAACGTGTTCGCCATGGACAGGAACAGATGGTAATCACTCGGTGCCAGGTCCGGACTATAAGGTGGATGCATAAGAACCTCCCAACCAAACTCCCGGAGCTTCTGGCGAGTCACTATCGATGTGTGTGGCCTGGCGTTGTCCTGGTGGAAACACAATGCCTCTCCTATTGGCCAAAGCTGGGCGCTTCTGGGCGATTGCTGCCTTCAGACGGTCCAATTGTTGACAGTATAGTTCCGAGTTAAGGGTTTGGCCGTAGGGGAGCAGCTCATAGTAGATAATTCCCTGCCAATCCCACCAAACACACAGCAAAACCTTCCTGGCCGTCAATCCTGGCTTGGGCACCGTTTGCGCCGGCGCACCGCGCTTCGACCACGACCGTTTTCGCGTGACGTTGTCGTAAGTGATCCACTTTTCATCACCAGTCACCAACCGCTTCAGAAATGGGTCGCTTTTGTTGCGATTCAGCAGCGATTCGCAGATGGAAATTCGGTCCATGAGGTTTTTTTGCGTTAACTCGTGTGGCACCCATACATCAAGCTTCTTTTTGTATCCAGCCTTATGCAAATGGTTCCACACGGTTTTTTGTGCAATGTTTAGCTCTTGGGCAATCGAAACAGTGCTTACATGACGGTCGGACGTGACAATGTCCATAATTTTATCGACATTTTCGACACGTGGCCTTCCAGTGCGTGGTACATCTTTGACGTCAAAATTGAATGGAATTGACGAAACCAAAATTGCGCGTGATTGGCTGTTACAGTATCAGGACCATAAACACTATTCACATTTGCAGCCGCCTGGCTTGCGTTTTCGCCTTTATCGAAGAAAAAATGTAAAATATAGCGTATTTTCTCTTTGCTAGTGTCCATTTTGACGCGCGCTCATACAACACTGAGTCAACTCATCACAACTATCTGAACAGTGTTTGTAGTACGCAATCTCATCGTTTGAACGACATCTCGTTGAACCCGATCGGACTTATACAACGCGAGATACAGATCACTGAAGCCATCTATTGGCAAAATAATGGATTACTTTTTACTACACCAGATAGTAACTGGGTCATGTAATTTACCAATCTCCGTTAGAATTAAAAAAGAAAACAAAACTTGGATGAAGTTTGTTTTGGCACAATTCTAATCCGGTATGAGAAAATGACACGTGAAATTGACTGAGAATGTTGATTCGAATGATGAAAAATATTTTGTTGTTGAAACAGTTGAAGAAAAAAAACCAAACGGCTACAGAAGTGGCACCGTTATGTAGGGAAATATGATCCTCATGGTCGCAACATGAAGCGCACTATAAAGTTTTAAATACACTAACGGAAGATGAAGTATCAATCAATTTTCGGAATTCGTAATGGTAGGTGAACGTGACATTCTCCAGATCAATTTCACGTGTCATTTTGTCGTACAGCATTAGAGTTATGCCAAAATCGGCTTCATCATTGTTTTCTTTATTATTCCAGCGCAGATTCATATATCACATGACCCACTTACTATTTAGAAATTTTGAATCACAGTCAAGATAGCCTCTTTCAAGATGGCGGTCATTGTCGTCGTACCATCCAGCATGTATCACCTCCTGTCCAATATCCATTAATAGGCATTTGCTTTCAATATATGTAACAGTTTATAAAAGAAAAGGCAATTTTCGTGCCCTGTATTCCATTTACTTGCTCTCTACTTTTCATCTTGCTTCTATTTGTTAACGACAGCTCCTATAATTTTGGCTGTGTATGTTTACCTAGGCACTATAGCTACATACGGAATTTCATCAAACTCAATCTGTCACCCGGTGAGTGTTCCTTGTGAGAAGAATGTCACACTTCTTCAAATGATTGAATCGCAACAATTCTTGGAGGCTCACATTGCCTTCCCTAAATCTATATATTAAAGTTTGCACACGCAGATTATGCAACAGCTGCATTAATATGCATGAGATTTTATCAAGACCTTCCAAACGGTATAGTACTCAACCCTTTCCCAGTTTGTAATTATTGAATTGCCTCAATCTAATCTCGCTTGCGGAATCAGAGGTAGATTTTTTTAGCTCATAAAAGTTAAAGCTTCAAAATAACGAAATAAATGTTTCGGCACTTTTTTTATATTTCCACTCTTTAGGTAAATACAGAGAGTGGAGATAGATTTTATGGACACCCTGTATATACATATTATACGAAATAAATAAATTAGACCTAAAGAAGTGTTAAAGGTTTAACACTTATATTTTCTATATCTCTATTGTTTCTTTTTTTCATTAATTTTATTATGTTGAGTATATTTATCATTCATATTACCACTATTTGACCTTGCCGGTTAGTTGTATCTTGTGAACATGCATAATGGTTTACTTATAATTTTGACTGCTTTTACCGTTCTCACTTGACAAAATGAAACGTTTGTGTATAATATGTAAACTCGGTTGAGGTAACGTGCGCAATATTTCATCTCATCACCTAAGTTAGGTGCTTTTTAACGGTTTGATTATGTAATCGGAAAATTCAAGATTGGAGTTTGGACTTTGGAGCTGAATATTTTCAGGAAACGGAATTTTTTTCCAATGACGTGTTTTGGGGTTCCATAATTTTGAATTGCTCCATACAAAGATTTTCATTTAAAGAGGCTAGGTAATTGGATCCGTTCGAGTATGTTTACACTTATCATATATAGTGAGTGTTCCAGAGCTTCATGGAATATTTCAAATTTTAAGGTCTCGAAATTCCCGAGCTGTCAGGTTCCATGATTAGCGTACTTAGAAAATACAGAACTTAACATTCAGGTCCGGACTGAAGATTACTACTTTATAATGTTCGATAGTTGTAAACACACATGCAGTGCATGATACTTCTAACTTTTTCTGTATTTGTCTTTTCAGGTAGACGACGTTGCATAGCAGAGATCATTTCGAAAACAACCATATTTTTATTCTTCACCGTTCTACTTCAGAAGTTCACATTCAAAATTCCTCCGAATGCGCCTCCACCGTCAGCCAAAGTAATTGAGGGAGTTTCCATTCACCCAAAACCTTTTAAAGCTTTGGTGGAGATGAGAACGTAAATAATATTACTTTTAAAGAATAAATTGTAATATAAATTTGACTGTGTTAATACTGACTGATGCCACCCAATGTTATATCGCTCAATATTAAATATTATATTTGAACTAATCTAATGCTTTTCATTCTATTAGTTACTATAATCGTCTCTATAAATCATCAACGTATGTTTAGTGTTAACGGTAAAAACCACTTTAACTGTTTAGGAACTATATTCAAGGTGGCAGAGCAGCCATAGGCTGAACCTCGCCCGCTTCAATCAAGACCATTTCAATTCAGTTCAATTCAAAAGTAGGGAACAACCTGTTATGATTTCTGGGTCTCTTCTGAGTCTAATTCGTTGCATTTTAATACTGAATATTTTTGGCATCGGAATTGAACTCAGCACTCCTTCAAAATCCCAAATATTAAATTTCACGAAATTATGATAATTTTTCACAATCATGACACTTCAGGCTCCTGCAATGTTGCATTTCAAACTTCTATGTTTTGGCCTTGGAAATGAACTCAGGGCCTTCAAACCCCTACATATAAAATTTCACGAAATTCTGATGATATTTAACAATTATGACATTTCGCTCTGACGCCATCTTGGATTTCAAAGTTCAATAATTTTAGATTCGGAATTGAACTCAGTACCACTTTAAACACCCACATATGAAATTTCACGAAATTATGATGCTTTTTAACAATTATGACATTTTCGGCTGCCGCTATCTTGCATTTCAAAGTTGTATACTGTATTTTGGGCCTCGGAAATGAACTCAAGGTACCTTCAAACTCCCACATATAAAATTTCACGTCCCTGGCATCTTGAATCTTGAATTTCAAACTTCAATAATTTTTGGTTCGGAATTGAACTTAGCACCCCTTCAAAATCCTGAATATGAAATTTCACGAAATTCTGATGATTTTTTTACAATTATTGCATTTCGTGCTCCTGCCATCTTAGATTTCGAAATTTTATTTTTTTTGGACTTGGAAATGAACTCAGTCATCCTTCAAACCAGCACATATAAAATTTCACAAAAATCTGATGATAATTAACAATTATGACATTTCGCGCTGGCGCCATCTTGGATTTCAAAGTTCAATAATTTTAGCTTTGGAATTGAACTCAGCACCCCAGGAATGTTGGTGTTAAAGTACCTATGGAATCACGATAATAGCTTTTTTGCGTTTAATTACTTATCTGTTGTATCAAAGTTTTAAAGTTGTTAAACTATGAGCGGAATAATAGCATCACAGTTAGCAACATTGTGTATTACGTCCTTTACCAAGATAAACGGAGTGGAAGGGGAAATTTCAGGACTTTCGAGCGATCGAATTCAGGATTTCGAGCAAAAATGTCCGAACAATTTTGTTCGAGCAGATTCTGTTCGATCACATTCTGCTCGCTCGAAAAAATAATTTGTGTTTCGAGCGCTCGAAATCCGCTAGTTGCAAGCTGCGACCGTGGCTAAGTAAAACTTTGGTAATCTTTATTTTATATGGGCCAGTCAAGTAACTCCTGACTTCGGACCGTCACGATTATCCGTCACGTTGGAGTTATGCCCCTACCGAGACTTGAACCCAGGACTTTCGAGTCGTTGGCCTAACGCCTTAGACCGCACTGCTACCCGTTAGGCCCGTGGTTAAGTGGTCAAGATGCCGGGTTGTTGAGTTAAATAAAACGGGCTCGAATCTCGTCGGGGGTTAATTGATTTTTTCTTTCACAATACATTACTATTTGTTCATATTTGTTATAATTGCTTTCTTGCATTTTTAGTAGGCGATTTGTAGTGGGTTTTTAGTGGGTTTGTAGAGGTTAAGTGCGGTCACCTATCTTTACACTTTCATTTCTTGCTTTCGACAGTGTGGATTACTGGCACGACTGGGACGTTAAAATTAGGTTTTGTTCCTCTGAAATATATTTCTCCCCAAGAAACCAAAGGCACGCGGTACCTTCTATCTCTTAGGTACCAGGTACCTGTTAAATTAATGGGTACAAAACGCTTATTTTGTACCTTTGAATAGTGGAGGGCGACCAGATTATGGGAAGAGAAAACAGGACTCAAGGTCTTGATATCGGTCGTGCGGTCTGTGGTATTTTAAGTTCTTTTTTTCTAGATTAATCATGCAAATAATGGGATGGTAACAGCGCAAATTGGACAAATCTAGGGTCGCGGTGGCTTACTGGTACAGCGCTCACCAGTCACCACTATTGCTTGGGGTTCTCGGTTCGATCCTAGCTCGTACTATGTGGGTGGATAATCATATGCGTTGGTTTTCTCTGGGTTTTCCCGTATCCTCCTGCTTTGTTCATTTCACTATTTCTGCTATTATCCGTTCGGCATGAACCAAAGTTGCCTAAAAACCTCAAGTATTTTCAAAAACGAACAAATCTATTTCGCGAAAATTGTATCGCGACATCAGGGATGTCTTTAGGTGGAGGGTGATTTTTGAGTCAATAGCAAAGGTAAATTCATACAAAATATTTTTTCTATAGAGTTTAACGTCCCTCAATTGACACTAAAGTTTACGGACAGGAAAGGAATATAAGGAAGCGCTACTGTTATTATTTTTGATATTATCTCGGCATTCGTCTTGTGACGCTGAGAAAAACCTCAGTCAGGATTTTTAACCCATGACCTTTCGAATGCTAGAGAAACGCTCAACTGAGCTACATACATGATATTGTGATACAAATATTATATCAAGAGTGTAATTTCATTAGTGTAAGAAGTTTCTTGAGATGTACCGCACATTATTAGTAGGTAACCTGTATGTAGGAAATGATTTGAGCTTTTGATGGTGACCGCCATTTTTATTTAGAGACTGTAAGCAATAGCTTTCAACCAAGCGGTCGTAGCTCAGATTGTAGAGCGTGGGCTTAGGTCTTGTGTTCATATCCAGTGACCGGTAAGCCTGAGTGACGCTCTATGGTTTTCCTCTGTCTCGTTAAGCGTAAATGACGAGATGGTACCTAATAGTAAATGCCTGGCTGTTTCCATTACTATCCGTAAGTCATAGATGCCATTGACGGACGTTAATCCTCAAATCATTAACAAAACATGAGGCTTTCCCAAAATTCAGAACGAGATTTTCACCCTGTAGGCAAGTGGTTCTTAACATTTCCTTGAGACCTCAAACTTGGAAACAAACAAAACTTCTGAAATAACCATCGTAAATCCCCAGCTCAAATTAATCAATTGAGATCACTATCGTTAAGTCTAAACATGGTGTTAAGTTGAAAGCTAATGCAGACTTATGTGAGTTTTCCAATCAAGTAAAAATGCAGAATTATTTTACTTCGAGTTATATTCTCTACAGTATTACTAAACATTATTATCATTATTATAATTTACGGTTTCTTGATAGTTGATACCCATATCTTTCTGTAGATATGATTTTAAACGTGGGGTCTCATAGCGTATAATCTCATAGCGTATAAACTGAAAGTGTCGCATAACGTATACACTAAAATCGTCTCATAACGTATAATAATTTATACCTTATGAGACACCATCGCTTTCAGTTATACGTTATGAGACAAACTCACTTTTATACACTGTGAGATTATACGCTATGAGACCCCGTGACACTAAAGTGAGATCTGTCGCACAACGTATAAAGCTGGATTGTCTCATAGCGTATAAAAGTGGCGGGAAAATCGAAAGTTGAAATCGTCTCATAACGTATAAATGAACCGTTCGCATGGAACAGCTCCTGAAAGGATTCGTTCTTGATCTAGTTCTCCCTTGAATTCAGTGTTGCCAACCCCGAAGCACGTGAGGACAGTATGGTGCTTGAAAATAGATCGTATTTTTCACCACAGGACCGTATATTTTAATTATGAACACTTTACAATTGTGATTTCCAAGTTATAGTTTTATTTGTTTATTAAAGTTTTAATTGAGGGTGTTTTAAACTTCTCAAATTTATGATCATACAAGATTAGGCTACAAAATTTATGATGTGGGATAAAGCAAGCAATATGTGATGTCATGAAGAAATCTGAAAAAAAAAACCCTGTAACTCCCAATATCGGTTTTCAAGCAACATTTGGAAATTAGGGCTCATTTTCAAGCTCGCTTGCTTTGCTTGCGATTGGGGTCAGTAGCCAATTGAAACATGTGGTGTTTCGTGGTGTTAAATTTTTTTACATGTTGTAACACGTGTTTCAATTGGCCATTCACCCAATTCGCAAGCAACGCTAGTGGGAATGGGCTGATTTACATGCAAATTTGCGTTGCTTGCGATTTGGGCAAGTAGCCAATTGAAACACGTGTTTTATTGCGTGTTCCAGGTACCACGTGATAAAACACGTGATTCAATTAGCTACTAACCCAAATCGCACTCAAAGCAAGCAACGCAAGCTTCCATGTAAATCAAGCCTTAGAAATAAACCCTTAGGGCTGGTTTTCATGAAATCTTGCGTGCGATTTGGATGAGTAGCCAACTGAAACACGTGCTTTATTATAAGGTTAGTGTGACACGTGTTTGAATTGGCTATTCACCCAAATCGCACGCAAAGCAGGCAACGCAAGCTTCATGTAATTCAGCCCTTAATCTTGCAATGCTCGGGTCGGTGACCAGATTGTTCATTCAATTGAAGACATACTTTTAGCTAACTTCTCTTTGTTTTATTTCGTTGCATGTGATCATTAATCTTATATATTCCATTTTACCCAGGGCCGTACAAAATACGTAAGGTCGTACATTCGGACCGTATACAGTACAAGGAGGAGAAATTATCGTACGAATACGGTCTAGTCTAGACTATACGGTTGGCAACACTGCTCACACTATTTTTTCTTTCAGTTCGAAACAGCGTTGCCAGCCACAGAGATGATAATTATCGTACCACTTGGACCAAAATTATAGATTTTTAAATAAAATTATCGTTCTGCATTATTATTATTATTACCTAATATTATTTTAGTAGTAGTATTTGTAGTAATACCATTCTTCCAATGTCGGTAACATTTTGGCATGCATAGTAAGATATCCAACCTTTTTCGTAGCTTTGCAAAAATTACTAAGAACAATATTTTGTATGGGTTTCCAAGCTTATTTTTTCGTATAGTTCCTTTCAATCTAACTCTTATTTTAGCTCGCATAGATAGGATGTTGTTGATTATGTTTGTCGCAAATTCGAAATTTAATATTAATACTTTAAGGGGGGATGTACGGCTTTTGCTGTTATCGGACTCTAGTGGCCATATTCTGCTTTGATGTGAAGTTGCGCATCCAAGTTTTAGTCTATACCTACATGGTAGGCTATACTACATTTGTACAAGTTTTTTTGCTCACAGACTTCCCTACAGTGTGCATAACGTGCCAGTTAAATTACAACAATGTAAAAATATATTTGTACCTTTTTCTCAGAAACTATATATGCAATTTTCTGGAAATTTTTACCACTTAGATTAGTCGTCGAAGTGATTGCTGTGAACCAAAATCATTAGTGTGTCTTGAATAGTTTGACTGTTGCTAATTTATGAAATTTTGGTAGCTATTTTTTACCTTTTATTTATTATATATCCGAGAGTATGTTAAACAATTACAGAGGTAACATAACAATTCTGGTTCATAAAATACAACTAAATGTAAACAACATTTGTGCAAAGTTTCTTAGCATTACGTAAAACAGCTTTTCAGAAAAAGGTACATTAATATTGGAAAATGTAGTTTTCAGAAATAATAAATAAAAAATACACAACGCGGTCTGCGCTCAGGAACATTTCTGTGTCCTTAAAATGCTCCATATCCATACGCTTCGTCGTCTTGCGTATCCTCTTGTGCTGTCTTCTGTCTCATTTTCTTAATTCTTGCTTCCTTTATCAACTCATTCATTGACATCTCAGCCTTGGCTAGTTTCTTCTTATTCACATCTCTTATAATTTGCATTCTGAATTTTCCTGGAGTTATTCCTAACTCTTTTAGTACATCAATTCGCGATGCATAACCACTGTTAAAACATAATGCAGCATCATACACCGCTATTTGTAGAACTTTTGAACCTACGAGACCTGTTTTGGGACAGCGTTGCTAGATCAAGGATTTCAAGCTTTCATTTGGATTCTGAGTTTTACCGTGCAGACATTTTTCTAGGAGTTTTGGATCTGCAAGTGCTCTAAAAGAAGGCTTTATTGTATTCATTACTGCAGCTGGTAGAGAGTGTCTGTGATTATACATTTCCCCAGTTTCTGGCCCTCTGTTGTATCCACACCATGATTCTTTGTTCTTTGGACAAAACATGTGCATTGGATTTTCGTCAGTTGAAGACTTATGGAAAAATATTGCCCACACTGCTTTGAAGGTCATTTACATTTTCTCTTATTGCCTTGCCATAATATACTTGTAAGGAATCAATTTCCATGTTTGTTAGTCTCCCTTTTCCGCCTAATGGCTTTCCATCTTCGAGAATTTGACCTAGGCCTTCTCCTAACGGGAAAAAAATGTACTAACAATGATGAAAAATATCGCAGGCAAACCGTGGCTTCAGTCAACAATGAAAAATTACTCAGACAGTTGCATAATGTGGATGAAAAGATTCAGTGTCCTAGAAATTTGGATTCAAATGTCATATACGTCGAAAAGAAGGAAATTTTTTTAACATATATCTGCATATAAATAAGGTTTTGGGCAGGATTCCGGACACACACACATTTGAAACTTTCAGGAAATATTCTACTCACATCATACATTCAAAAAATGTATAAAACAAAAAATCGAAAATTTTGACCACAAAGACGTACATCCCCCCTTAACAAATATTGGACCTTACAGGCCATCGAATACCCGTTTATATATTTGCTCTTACTATGAGAGAAGAAATTAGGAAGATAGCGTCCAGAACCTGGTATTCGATGTCATTCCGACATTCGTCTCGTTCGAGTGAAGCAAAATCCCGAGTAATCCTCAGTCATTATGCTCCTCGTGAGTAGGATTTAAAACCACCTCGCCTCCTCGATGCTTATTCAGAGTTAGCAATCGTAATCCGAAAACAACGGAGACTGGTTTATCGCACGTTGGAGAAACTAACCAAAGCTCGTACTCCTTGCTGCATATCCTTAACACTTTCAATAACGCAACTAAAATGTTGATCTAATGCAGTGGTTTCCAATCTTAGTCTATCCAAGAGTCAAAATTATATCCAAGAATTTAGGGGCGGGACGCACCTAAATCAAGCCGTTTAAAAATTTTAAAATTAGAAAAACTAGTAAATCATAAACACAAAATTACTATTAAAAATTTACAAGTATTTGGTCACATGTAAAATTTTTAAAAGTATTTTTTCTTTTTTTACAATCTTTTAAAATCTTGCACAATAATTCCAATTTACTTGCTTCTTGAAATAGATTTATGATATTCAACAAGAAAAAATCGACTGTAATACCAAATTTATCAACTTCAAATTTATTTCACTATAAAC
>JAGDQP010017149.1:4028-39173 GCA_022664845.1 Lepisma saccharinum
GATGATATTTCTTGATTATTTTTAGTGAAGTTGTTAAGATCTGTTATTGTACAAGGGAGATGGGCGCTGGTGAATAGTTCTTTTAAGGTGCCCATTCTAATTGGTTGGCATATTGGGCTGACACTAATGTTAGATCTATAGTTGAAGGATTGTTACCATTTTGTGGGTAGTGTGTTTTGTTACCATTATTGTTAAAAGTTAAATTGTTATTATCTGCCCAAGTTCCTATTGTTTTACCGAGTCAGATAAAGGTTCACCCAAGAGTCGTAAATGACAGTTAAAGTCACCCGTGTAGATTGCCGGTTGTGGAATTTGAGTGCTAAGATATTCAAGTTCCTGGATAGTGATACGTTGGGAAAGATTATGTGATGGGATATATAAATGAACTAAAAATTTTGTCTTTAATGTTAAATTGAATTGAAATTACCTCTACTAGTTAAGTAGTTTATTTTGTATATTAGTGCTGCGAACAGCGTAAGCAAAAATACAGCACTTGTCTAAAAAAATAATGGGTTCAAACTCCCAGTTATTATACGAAAACTCGTATGTACATAGAAAATTATGAGATAATGCAAACACATTTCAGTATTCCTAGTTACATGTTTCATATACACAGCATATAATCATATACATATAGTAAAAATTTCAAGTTAAAGGATTTCAGATTGTCCTTAAAAACTTACTTTTTGTATTGAAATTCATTTTTAGTTTTTCTTGTTTTAGGCAAGTAAATAAGTTACAGCATATTAAAATTTCTGATAAGTCTTACTAAAAAAAATTTTTGTTACCAGTTTGTATAATATTTGTGTCCATTGTACCATACCTGGGAACTTTGTAAACTATATTTTTATTACATGTTCTGATGTATAAATATTCATTAAAATTTTAGTTAAAAACATGGCATCCGCCATTTTTCTTCTACTTTCAAGTATTTCTAATTTAAAAACAATATTTCCAGTCAATTGGAGTTCTTGTGTAATAATTCATTCCTAATTTGAAGCAAAGTCGTC
Source organism: Lepisma saccharinum (assembly GCA_022664845.1). Taxonomy (NCBI): domain Eukaryota; kingdom Metazoa; phylum Arthropoda; class Insecta; order Zygentoma; family Lepismatidae; genus Lepisma; species Lepisma saccharinum. The sequence continues at coordinate 5,039 of JAGDQP010017149.1, forward strand.
TCATAAAAAGTGATTGAACATTCTCAATTTTCTGTACAAGAGTATGAGATAAATTATTCCATACTAAAGATCCAAATTCTAATTTGGGAGTAACTAGCACTTTGTACAAATATAAATACGTGAAAGCCTCTTTAAAATTTGACCATTTATTGAATATAAATTCAATAATTCTCCTTGCCTCATTACAACTTTTTTCAATATTATAATTAAATAAAAATTACTTTCATATATAATTCCTAGATCTTTTATTATATTAACCACTTCAATAGTTGTATTTCCAAGATGATAAGTTGTTGGGAGATTAGTTTTATGTCATCTGCACAAAGAAGTATTTTGGAGTTTTTCACATGAGATGGTAGGTCATTAATGAAATTTATATACAAAAGGAGACCAAGGGGCGAACCTTGTGGTACACCATTTAATATTTTACTCTTACTAGACCAAGCATGACCCAATTTCACCTGATATGATCTATTCTGTAAATAAGAATTAAACCATTTAATGTACAAGGGCGTTAAACCCATTTCCTCAAGTTTACACAATAACAACTTATGATTCACAGAATCGAAGGCGTTTGGTAGGTCTATATAAATTACATCAATTTTGGATCTCTCATTAATAGCGGATGCAATATAATCCGTTATTTCACTTAAATTTGTTACAATAGATTTGTTTTTCAAAAAAAATGTTGTGGGGAATGTATAATATTTTTTACATTAAAGTACAAATGATTAAGAATTATAGTTTCAAAGATTTTCGCTATAACACTTTTAATAGAAATTGGTCTGTAGTTTAAAGGATATAACTCGTCACCAGTTTTGTATATTGGTACCAAAAAAACATTTTTTAATTATTGTGGATAAATACAAGTTTTAAAAGAAGAATTAAAAATCATCGTCAAGTTTGGTGCGACGACATCCGCACAAGCTTTCACTATATAATTTGGTAAATTATCATGACCTAAAGAGCAATTTGGTTTCAAACGAGAAATTACTTTAATTACATCTGCTTTCACTATGTATGGTACATGAATAGGAGTTAGATTTAAATCCACTCTTTCCTGAGGATCCTAGTCACTGATATTCTGTGAAATTGAAGATCAAATACTTCTCTAAATATCTATATATATGAAATTTTTATGGTGTTATCTTCACTTACACCTTTGTAGTAAATTTCAGTTGGAAAGTATTTTGCTATTTAACTATTAATTGGTTTCCAAAAGTAAGTTGAATTTTCTTTAGCACTTACTTCTAGGTTTTTAAAATATTTAATTTTTTAATTGTTCAAACAATTTCTTAACTTGTACCACAGAACGTTTATATTGAACGAATAATTTTGTCTTTTTATTTATTAACTTTTTGAGTTCTTTTGTTATCCATGGATGCTTATTTTTTTTTTACATCTTTCACTACCTTACAAGGAATATTTTTGTCAAAACAAAGCTTAAAGTTTTTGTAAAACTGGGCTAAATGTTTATCAGGTTCCTTCTGGTCTTGCTCATTTTTCATAGTTTTTTATATCTATGTATAACTGATAAAAATCCGCCTTCTGAAAATCATAAACAGTTGCCTCATTAGCGGAATTGACATTACTTACCAATTCATTGCCCTTTTACAGTTCAATGAGCAATGGAGGGTGATAACTATCAATTTTGATCAACGAGGGAACATTACAGTGCAATTTATGATCCTCAATATTCGTGAGAACTAAATCAAGTACATTGAAAGGCAGGAGTTCATTATATGATTTATTGTGTTGATACAAATTCAAAGTTTGAGAAAGTTCTAACACGATTTCAGCCTTTTTTCTTTGATAATACTTATTCGTGACCATTGTTGCATTATTCCAGTCTATGCCCGGTGTATTGAAATCCCCTAAAAACATTATTTTTTTACTAAAGAATAAATTTAAAATCCAGTCACAGTATTTTACTAAGGGCTAGTTTTTCATTGTCTGGTTAAAGTACAGGTTAGCTAGTAACTAACAGTTAAACTCTAACTGGTGGTTTACCCGTTTTTCAATGTCTAGTTAATGCATAACCAACAGTTAAACTGAGCAAACTGGTAGTTAAATTAACCCGTACTTCTACCTCCAGTTAACGCGCTAACTGGAGGTTTTAAAAAAGTTTGGCAATTGCCACCTGTGAAAGATGTTGCATATGATTTCAGATTCATCATCTTCCGATGAAGAGGATGATAGAATTGTATTAGAACACATAAAGAAAACATCACAGTTCTTCTACCCAACTTTTTAACATCTTTTTATTTTTTTAAAAAAATCAGATTCAGTTAGGTGCGGTACGAAAAATTTTGTTTCGTGCTGGCTGGGGCATGAAGTCAGTTTGTGTTTGCACTCCCTCAAAATGTAAAAGTTACAAGAATGATGGAAGTGTGTGGTGTTGAAATGCAATGTTTAATTTTGGAGCTCCAAAAATGTAAAATTTACAGAAGAAATGTAATATTTTCAATTTGTGTGTAAGCATTGAAACGGAAAATATAACGAAGGTTGTAGTGATGCAAATGTGAAAAAGCAAAAACAGTGTCTGGGAGTTTATTTGATTTCGAGTTGAGAGTGCACATTGAGTGAATGTTAAAAGGCAGATGCATCGCGTATAATGGAAATATGTTGTAAGGTAACTTTAACTGCCTTTGCTACTCGACATGTGTCCATAATTTTTCTATCAAAATACGTGTTATTCATAACATGAAGTATGAATATTAAGTAGGTCTTTAGTATTCTTGCGCATGCCGCCATATTTGTGTGTGTTGATCAACACGAGTGCTTATTTAACAAAATAATATTAACACATGATATTTAGAAACGCTTTTTTCATTTCTAGTTGTAGCTAGATGTTATGTGTGAATTATTTACAAAGGAATGAGTGGTGCTGTGCTGTGTCATTATTATTGCGTTAAGTACTCAATCCAGTTGGTCAACACACGAACATGGCGGCGTGTGAATACTAATAGCGACACTTCGATTTAAGAATGACACTACTTTTCTACGAAAAATCATGTACGTGTCGAGTGAGTGAATACGATTATTTAAGGTCAGGTAACAAAATTGTGTTCATTATACAAGATGCGCATGACGTTTGTCATATACTCCATGTGCTGATTCCCAACACGCAACCACATAAACAGTCCCAACTAATTTTTGCTCTCATTTCATTTTTCCATGAGTCGAAGCTTCGTTAAATTTTGCAATTCAGCACTTCCACTCACGTTGGAAATCTTACATATGTGTTTTGCAAATTTTACATCTTTTTGTGGGTCATTAAGTAAAGTTTACCAAGCAAATAATAAAGCTAATGGAAACAAGATGATTAAATATCCCTTTACCCCACTTCGTGAATTATTTACAAGGGAATGAGTAGTGTAGAACGTACACATTGATCAGTAGCTTGCGGACGCAGGGGTTCCAAAAGTGAAGTTTATCCATATGATTATGAAGCAAACATAATATTCATAAAATGATGAAAAACAATAATAAAATTATTAAACATTACCCTACTTTTCACCTTCCCATATCCCTGTTTCCTTGCGAGAGTACTAGTTGCGGGTAACAAAAAAAAGTTTAAACATTCATATCCAATTTCATGAAGTACATGAACTTCGCTGACTACCTGTTGTGCGTTTTTTTTTATAATTACTGTGAAGTATATAAATACAGAGATTCTGTTAGACCACCCAATGTGTAACCCCCGAAAATTCTTGAGTACAACCTTAATTTTTTACAATTAAAAATAAATAGGAACAAAACTGCAAAACTCTGTTTACAAGCTCTAATTTTCGCTATACCCTCCCAAACTGAAAATCTTGATTACTTTGTTAGTTGCAACCGAGCGAATTAAAACGCATCCAAAAACCGAAGAAATTTGTTCTCTGCCTATGAACTCCTTCATGAAAAAATCATTAATTTCAATTACTGTATTTCTTGCTTGTCATTGCTTGAAATCGCGCTCATGTTCCTCGAACTACCTGTTAAGTTCCGCTTTACTTTACTTTACGGGCCGCAAAAAAATGTACAATTTACAAGAGAAATGTAACATTCCTAACGTGCCTAGAGGTGTTCAAATCCTAAATGTAAGTTTTGAAATGAAGGTGTAAAATGAGAGAGAAATAGGGAAAGGTGCTAGGGACTATTTAGTTTCTTCCGTGTTGGGGGTTAATACATGCATTTTTTAGAACCCCATGTACATCGTGTATAATAAAAAGCATCGAACTGGACTTCAACTAACCCCTCTTGACTGGCCCGAGATACTGTTCGTGTTTTTTTGTGGCAAAATACGTGTAATTCATAACACGAAGTTTCGCCATAACTCCTCAAGGGGCTATGCTTATTATATGTTGATGAACTTCATATTAATGAAATGATAATGGCATATAGCTTTTCGTAGCACTTTTTGGAAGCTGGATTGCTGGTAGGTGTTTATAGAAGTATGTGTGGTAATTGTTTGCAAGGAAATAAAGCATATAGAGCCTTACATATAGCACGGAAGCTGCGGCCATAACTTGGAGTTTATCTATTTTCCCAGAGTGTATAAGGACATGCGGGCCAGCGATCTAAAACCGTCACGCCTACGTAAAAAATAGAGTTTGTAAATGTAATTTTGTATGGGCGATTTTTAGTAACTGAATTCGGTCCGTCACAATTATGAATGCGATGCTAATTAAAATTCAGATCCATGCCCCAGCCGGGATTCGAATCCGGGACCTTCGAGTCGCTTACGTAGCCCCCAACTCACACGGCTACCAGGTCGGGGTCACATATACGTATTTTTAGATAGTAACTCAACTCTTTATATATGTGTGTTTACTACCTTATTTCTTTATTCCACAAATCTCTTAATGCAATCAAACATTCATATTTCTTACTTCAGAAACTAGCGAATTTGATGCGAATTTTGTTTAAAACTTACTGTGCTATCCTCTATTCTACTGTTTTCATAATTCCTGAACAACTCCCTAGATTGCGAAATAGTAGAAATCCATTGCCAACCGTCGCACTGTTCCCACTAACCAAAAGTTAAGTAACCACCAGTTAAAAAGCAAATGAAAAACGGATATTAAAGTTAGAGTTCAGGTTAACTTTAACTAGCAGTTAGTTAACTGGAAAGATAACTGGATAGTGAAGAACTAGCCCTTAGTCATTGGTATCAATACTGGGATGGAAAGAGTGCAATCCCAAAGTAATGTTCTAGTTTTCTGAAATCTCAACTTTTAACAACAGTACATCAAGATCAAGAAAAGGTGTTACAATTAGTTCATATTTTAATTATTTTGAGATTAATATTGCAATTCCTCCACCTTTTGCCTTTTTAGTTAAATTAAAATTTCTATCCTTTCTTATAATATTATAGTTATGGGATATTTGCTGAAAGTACACCTTTTCTGTTTTGAACCAAGTTTCATCAATACAAATTATTTGATAATTATTACATTGAAGTTCGTCCATAAAATTATTTACCTTTGTATTTAATCCATTAACATTTTGGTAATAAATAAGAACTGAACTGGATGCCTGTCTTGTACCAATGTTCACATGTATTTTTATTCACAGTTTGAATTATGTCTTCCTTTAATTTACCATAGAAATTTGTAAATAATACCCCTTGCGGCCAGACTTGTGGATTATTAAGTAACTCACAGTTCTCCTCACTTGCCGATACGTAAAAAGATGAGTATGAGTTATATTTGGTTTTTAATTTGACACATTTTTTAACATTCACCTTTGCTGTATCTTTAATATATGATTCAACTTCACTTGGTGACACTTCTGGCGCAAATCTTGTAATGAACATTACCTTTGCAATGCGTTTATGATTCACCTTAATTTTATCACTAATGTTTTTACCTTGTACCAGAGTACTTTTAGCACCTACATTCTTCTTCAGATTTAAATCACCTGAACGCTTTACAATACCACTGGTTCTTTTTGTGTGTGACAAGTCTCCAGACTGCATCAGGTTCATTTGTCTTGATTATTTCACTAATTTCTTTATCACAAAAATCAATATTAACATCGCTATCAATTGCACCCTTTTTCAATTGAGGCAAATCTCCTTGTTTCCCAATTGCTCGATTACTTGAGGTTAAAGCTGATTCTGTCCCTTCCTTTGAGTATTGGCATGTAAACCCTTGTACATGGGCTTGCTGTTTCTTATTTACATTTAAGGCCCTAATTTGGAAGATATGAGATCAATGTTTTTATTTATATTAATTTCAGAATAAGGAACTGTTTCATGGATGAAAAGAGCCGTTCCTACATTCTCTGGATATTCTTTGCAATAAATATGATTATACCCTCGTATTAATAATTTGGTAGGGGAGAAGTTATGTATTTTAGATAGACAAATGATATCAAGCTGATATTCCTTAATTAAGTTAAGTAAATGTTTTTTGGGGGGTAAAAATGTTGAATATTCCACTGAACGATTTTACACATAATTCGAGTCTAAAGTGGAGTATCCGGATTTTTTAAAAGTAAAGTTCTTTTCAAATAATTCTATTTCTTGTAAGATGTTAATACCCATTTGTGTTATTTTGTAACTTTCATTATAAGTCTTGTTTATTTCGATCATTGAAGAATTATAGTTAATGTTATATTGAATTTGGCCGAGTAGATGTAATAGTTATATTAATAACTCTTTTTGATTTTGTACATTTTAAACTATTTTGTCATATAAATGTTGTATATGAGTAGATAAGGTGGTAGTATTGGTAAAAGATTTTTGTTTTGAAGTTGGATGATTTTAATGTAGATTGTTCGAAAGATGTGACGGGAATAGAGGTTAGTTTTTGTTGTAGTGGATCTGAAGGATGTACAGAAGTTGATGGTTCTTTAAGAGATTTTACAGGTTCTGTTACTTTTGTATTCTGTGTAATGTTGTTAATAGGTAAGTCTTTAACCGAATAGGGACGAAAGTCTTGTGGTAGATACTTAACTTTGTTTGCGTAGGTGATACTCGAAAGGGGTGGCGCAGTTTTCCAACATCCTATGTAACCTGAGGGTCTTCTGACAGTCTCTGGTTTATCAGGAGGATTCAAGTTAGTAGTGACATTGTTGGAAGGAGTTGCACCTTCTTGGATAATCGTGGAAACAGAAGTAGATGCCTCTGTGAATCCAGTAATTGTGGAATTCGAATTACTTGTGATTGTATTTACTGGAATATTATTGTCTGTTGTGTTAGTTGCAGGAAAAAGGTTAGGATACCTGATACGTATATTATTGTAAGCTTCACGATAAGTCAGGTTGTGATAGATCTTTTCTCGTTCCACTTCACGCATGAACTCACGATAAGGACACTAAGAACTCTTAGAATTGTGACTCTGCGAACAGTTAACACATTTAGTTGGGTTAGTACAAGGTAAATCATGTTTTTCCTTGCCACATGAGTGACATATTGCTTCAGATTTACAAAGATGAGTAGGGTGTGAGTATTAACAAACAATTTAAGCATTGTCTCACAGATCTTAATTTGGGTTTTACCTCTAATCTGGCGAAATGAATAACCATGTGTGAAGGAAGGGTAGGAAGACGAAAGACTATGTGTACGAGTTTTGTAGAAACTCGAGTGTAAGTTTCGTTAGGTTGCTTAACAGCTTTGGTCATTCTGTAAATTCTTACCAGTTGATAGCATGTATCTATACCATTGAAGATTTCCTCTTCAGACAAATCTAGATTAATTCCGTAAACTACACTAAGGTTAAAAAGCAATGAACTAGGAATGTTCACTTTGATATATACTAATTCTAATAAAGTATGATTCGTGAGGAATCCATTTACTGTTTCAATAGTTGGGAATTCCAAACGAATAGTATTTCTACCTATTATCTTCAGATCTTTTGGTTTAGATCTTTAGATCCACGTTTAACCTACGTAAGGAATTGCTACGTGCATAATGCCTTTGCCTGTGAGGTTAATAGATTTTCCATTTAAGATAATGACATATGGACCAGGGAAGTCCTTAGGAAAGGTATTAGCTATGGGTAGACGGGCAGTGAGGTCTTGAGTTTCTACGCTGTTAATGGAGTTAACATTATGAGGTTTCTTGGAGGAAGGAGATGGCAGGATTTGTTTTAATTTCTGATAATGGAGGATAGATATTCTACCACTGAACTCATCCTAGCTCTTTTACAAGATTTAGTATTTGAGGTTTCATCATTGTCTTCTGGATCGATTATATTAATAATTTGTTTACGCTCTAAATTGCCTTTAGATGCCGGGTTAGAGTAGGGACCAACTGCTACATTTACTCCTTCTTTTTCATTAATAATGCCTGTATGGGTGAATGCTAATTGGAGAAAATGGGAAGGTCCTACTTTATCAGCTATTTTTGTTCCTGATTCTACTCGAATTGCTTCAGGTAGATTTCCATGATTAACATTTGCATTTATGTTTAAGGAAGCGAAGTCTTGATGTTCTGCATTCAAAGGATTGTTTTGATTTGGAACTAAGTCTTGATTATCCGTTGTGGAAGGTTCTCGAATGTTATATGGAGAATGATCGTTGTTTGAATTGACGATTTCGTTATAGAAGTGGTTGGGTTTATCAGAGGAAACACTTTCAATTTCCAAAGTTCTTGCTGTAGTACTCATAATTGACGAATATGGATTATACACATAACAAACAAAAACAAAATAATCAACAACACTTATACTAAAGATGAAATATCTATATATTAACGCAAAACAAGGCAAACTGTTCTCTCTCCACACAAGAGTTCGCAATTGAAATAAACCTCGTTAGGCATAATTTTTGAATTAACGAAAACACTACATATTTAAATAAGTTTGACTCTTTTCTTGTCACTAATTAATATGTAAACACTTTAGAAGAATTAAAGTATTTCAGGCGAAAATATCGCAGGGTAGATGCCTGTAACACAGTTTTTGATGCAGAAGTAAATCACTTAGCATTTGAATCGAGCGAAAGTCACTTCTTCCATATGGAATCCCATTGGTGAAATCCAAAAAACAATATTTTCACATTGCGAAGTTAAAATTGTTCAATGATCATGAAGATATATCACTCAAAACATGGTACAATATCGATAACATAATGTGAAATCAAATCTTAAACTATTAAAACGCTTACATTCTAATACTTTGGCACGGTCGTTTATTTTAAAGCAGTGTTTCCGCCATGATTTTCAGTTTGGGGGGTGTAAAGTTAAAATTGGGTGGGTGTAAGTGAAGTATTGTACGGTTTCTACCGATTTTTAGCAGCAAAAATGGTAAAGTTCGGGGGGGTCGATACTTTGGGGGGTCTGCGGTATCGCTGTTTTAAACTTGCAACACATGACCAATTCTACACATTTGCCCCAACTCCGAAGTGAAGAAGGAATTTCGACATGCAATATCCCGCTCTTTTTTCTTTTCAACATGGCAGCAGGGCGCAACCGAACGGAGGGGCAAGTGACCATGTGGTCCTCCGTTGCTCCGTTCACTTCAATGCTCCGTCGAAGGGGGAATTCGGATAAGCATCGACGGTGCATCCGATGGAGCAAGGGTACATAACGGAGCATAAAGTGCCAATTCGGAAAGGAGGTTAGTATATTTGGTAGTTCGAGTTGGAAGCCCCTTGACTGTGCGGATAGCTACCTAGTAGGTCAACTTTTCCCTTCATCATTAAATCCAAAGCTGCCTGCTGTAATTTACGTTCAGTACAATTACCTGAAGTGGAAGTGTGAACCTTGTTTAAGTAACTAAAATTTTACGATGGTGAAACATGGATAAAACTAATTTGCGTTCAGATTACCGAACTTGGTTATCGGGCTTGTAGTACATTGTCTGTAAAGAAACAGGTTGATGTTTCCGTGGTTGAGTAAAGAATCTGCTTGTTACACGGGAGAGGATTAAATTATAACAAATGAACACAAAAAGAATTGATTGTAGAGTCAAATTTTGTAGATTAGTTCTGCCATCATTCTTTTATATTTTTAAAGTAGTACGTACCACTGTTATACTATATATTTCGATAAAGAAAGAAAGAAACTTACGAAGTGATTCGTGCCTAATAACTAAATTGCGTTTAGACAGTCGTTTCTTACTAACGTTAGAAGATAACCGTCGTATGCTGACGCTAGTTAAATTTGAAACCCGCGTTAACGGTAACTACCGTTTACATTACTAAAATGAACTCGGGTTAACGTTAACCATGGTAAAATGTTACTAATATAAAAAAGGCATGAGAGAGAGATTTACAATGTATCAATTTAGGATCAGAAGTATACTTATCTGTATGAGACTCATAAATGACAAAGAGAATCTTTAACACATCTAGTACAGCCATGGTTGTAAGCAAGACACTTTGTGCACTGTAGGCTGAACTTCATGACGTATTTTAAAAACAATAATATGCGAGGGTAATGTTTGAGCTTCTAGAACGTACTACATCAGTAGTGTGTCAATAAACTGCATTTGTCCTTCACCAGATATAATACGCTTCTTAAGCCTTTTATTCGAAACAATTAGGAAACACACATTCGGAATTTGCTAACATCTGAGCTTATACCCACACAGCACAATTATGTTCAATAAACGTTTATTCAACTTTTTCTTAAATGTTTAACAAACATTGAATTTTGGTTGAATTTACGTTGATTCCACGTTTATACAACTATCGGATTAGTATTCTAAGAAATGTTGATTCAACGTTGAATATGACGTTTAATAAACGTTTTAAAGACGGTGAATTAAACCTTTTCTGTAACTTTAGTTTGGTATTGACGTTGATTCAACGTTACAAAACGTTGAATAAACGTCTATTCAACGTTTAATCAACGTTATGTAACGTTTATACAACGTTTAGAGAGAAGCAAAATTCAACCTTCAGGACAATTTTTGTACCTTTCCCAAAAGTCTATACTTACAACGAATATTGGAATCTGTGAAAATGAGCAGAAAAATATGTTTCCCAGACCGAATACTTTTTAGGGTTGATCCCAGGAAAAGCCTTTGATTATAGGATTTTAACCTGGAATCAACCCTAAAATTGTAATTTCAATTAAAGCATATCATACTGAACACTGAGTACTAGCCTTCGGGCTGGGAAACTAACATTATTCTGTACATCTACACAGATTTAAATATTAGTTATAAGTAGGGATTTGGGGGGAAATGTACGAAATTTGTCCTGAAAGTTAAATTTTACTTCTCTCCAAACGTGACCCATGACGTTACAATCCAACAATCCGAGTTTGATTCCCGGTGAGAGAAGTTGAAACAATTTTACCTAGGGGGTTTTCTAGGGTTTTTCGTCAGTCACGCTAGACAAATGCCGGGATGATACCTACAAAATAGGCCCTGGCCGAGTAGTTTCCAACATTGTCTCCTCCACCTTATCTGCACCTGAACCCAAGATGCCTGAAGGTCATAAAAACTTCAAATTCAACTCCGCACAAGATTCACTCACAAAACTGTTTACTTCATCCGAACCAAAAGATAGAAAATCCTAGACAGTCGCGAAAACTCGTTTTTTAAAATGGGAACCCTTTCTCTAATCCGGACCCTTTTGGAACGTTAAGTGGTAAGACTCCCTGCCTTGTAATCAATGAGTCCCGGGTTTGATTCCCAGTGGAAACACATAAAGTTTAGGGCTGTCAATATCCGGATAATTTGATATCCGATTAATCGAACAATTAATTGTTCGGATATTCGAAATCCGATTATTCGAATAATTTTCATTATCCGAATAATTATCCGGAAAACGGATAATCGAACATTATTCGGATAAACGGATAATTGAACATTATCCGGATAAACGGATAATCGAATATTATCCGGATAAACGGATAAATGAACATTATCCGGATAAACGGATAATCGAACATTATCCGGATAATCGAAAATTACATTATCCGGATAAACGGATAATCGAACAATTATCTGTGGAACAGATAATCCATGAATTATAGTGGATCCCGTGAAGATGCCACACATTTTATTCTACGAGACATTGTGCAGTAATTAAAAGAAATAGAAAAGCAAATTTTTGCACAAAAACATATTGAATATTGATGCTCATACTGACGGAAGTATATCAAACTAATTGCATACACAACGGATATATTCACTGTTTCTATCAGGCATGTTTTCGGGGGAGTTTGTCCCCCGAAAGGTTTCCAACCACCCTCCCAAAAGAATTAATGTTAACACTTGTTAATAGTATGTTAACACTGAAATACGTATATAATAGTATATTCTGTAATATGGTTCATATTATTTGGAGCTTTAATTTTATTTGTGGCCTTAGGCATCTAAGGCTCAGGCCGTGATAGGGGAGGAGAAAGGATTCGGGAAGGCGTCGGCCAGGGCCTATGTTAAAGACATCATCCCGGCATTTTCCTGGTGACTGAGGAAAAACCTCAGTCAAAATGGCCGGCTGCTGGGATCGAGCCCACAACTCCCGAATGCTACGCCAACGCTCTACCACTAAGATGTTATTTTTAGGTTAACTAAGGAAGTGCAATATATTGTTAAAGTAAGATTAGTGTCTATTAATATTTTTTATTTTTAGCACATTACAGTCAATATTAATTGTTTATAATTTTCGCGAGCCTCCACAAACCCCCCGAATAAAATGTCCTGGAAGAAACATTGAATATAGGCTTATTGGTCTTTAAACGTACATATCAAATAACGAATCTTGCCCAGTCCATTAGTGTAAGATACGCACTTATTTGGGGGAAGATGTCTCATATATTATAATTAAGATAAACGACAACAGTATTGATACTTCATGACTACGTTTTCTATGATGTGACTAAAATACATAAACAAGTATGGATATCTTGCCACTACTCCACCTTGACGACATCTGCTTGAAAGCGCAGATTTCTCTCCCTTATGTAAAAATGGAACATACACCAATTTAATGCAGAAATAACTTTAGGTTTTGTGTGAAATATATAATAAATCACACCCATATTTGATCCACTACTGCATGAGGTCTCTCCTCGGAGGGAGGAGATTGGCTTACTGCTCGCACGCTGACCAGATGGGTTGGGAGAGGAGAACCTAAGCTTTCACTGTGATTGCAACTATCTTTTATTCATAGCAACTCCTTAGTTGCATCACCATGCTGGGTGGTTACCGTTCCAGAACCACACCCGTTCGAAAAAGCCTTGGCTGCGCCGGGAATTGAACCCAGGGTTACAACTCAATCCGTAGTCAGCAACGCTAACCACTAAACCAACGGGGCGGTCATATGTATATATATTATATTCTTATGGCGTACATTCTATTGAGCATGTATCGAGTATACGTAGCGCGTTGTAGTAGAGCGTTGGCTTGTGTTCCATAAGCCCTTAGTTCGATACCTGCGTCGGTCATCCAGTAGTAGTCTTAATCACACAAGGTTAATGCTGGGATGGTACTTTCGAAACTAAGCATTGGCTGACCTCTCCTACAACGTCACCCCGCCCGTATTCCGGCCGGAGCCATATTTAGTTACCTAGAGGCCATAAACGAAATTCAAATTCTATTGAATACGTACGCAGACTACCATTTACAAAATGTCCTTATTGACTCTATTCTGTTCAAGAAGAATAGTTCAAAAAATGAGTATCTAACCAGAAAACAATGAAAATAGTCTTATTTGATAGAATGTATTTAGGTAGTGGGCATCAAATGGCGTACTGCCCTGTTCAAGTGCATTTTCTACGCTGTCATGGAATTTAGTCCGATTTTAAGCTGTGTACTGAGTAGAGAAAATTATTTTTAAGCTAAAACAAGATTTTTGAGGGAAGTACTTGTTTCGTCTCCACGTGACATTCACTACATTCTTTTAGGGAGGATACTGACTAATTCGTTCACACCATACAATTTTTCCATTTAGGACCATTGTTATGGAATTCCACTACTATAGGCATCTTTCCCCGATGGGTATCTTCCCTCAATCCACTCTGTAGGAAGAGCGGATTAATACACATTTAAGCGAAAACTGTTATGCATTTAGCTATTGAATGAAATTATATTTATGGCCATTTGGCTCAGGACATGAAGGGGAAAGGGAAGATGTTAGAAGGAAGACAGTCAGTATCTAGTTTGAAGGTACCATCCCACAAAGATCCGGAAGTTTCAGTGCAAAAAATAGAACCCACTTTGATTATTATAGAAAGGCTGTGAAACTCTTAGAACATCCTTACTAATGCAGTAATCATTGGATTTATTAAATGTCAAAATTAAATTCGCAATCTGTTTTGAATATTAGTTTTATATTTTGAATGTTTGTATTTTTATTGATGGTAATTTCGATCTGTGTCTAAATTTATAAGTATAAAATTCATATAAATGAAACAGTCTATATGAACTAATTGACTCCTTTTCTTCTTAGAAAGAAATCGAATTTGTAAAATAAGTAATTAAAGATTCTCCACTTAGAAATTAATTGTCTTAAGGTGCCGTTGAAGTACTACGCAAGCATTCAAGTCGGGAGGGGGTCAAGCGTTGCTTATTTCTTCTGACAATAGGGGAGGGAGATCAGAGCAATGTTTATGTAAGATCGCTAAAAAAAACTTGTTAGTCTAGATTTAGGTACTTTTTTTTACTACGAAATAACGATAATAAACTTGATTTGTTTTACGTAAGCATAAGGGAAGGGTATCTACTATTTTTTTACTTACAGCCGGAAGGGGTTCAAAATGACTAAACTGATACTTGAATGTCCTCTAAATCACCTTAATATATTATCGATTCTGATTCCGGTTCAACATTTTTAATGGAATATCTTTTAGAAGGTTGTTTCTTCCTTTTACCTTCATTGTGAGAACACTATTAACCAAGTGTAAGAGAAAGATAACGGAAGATAATGTTTTGTGTGCCTGATAACTATGAAAGTTATATTATATATGAAAACGTATGAAAACGAAAAACACAGATAATATGAAAAATAATGCCATCTCAAATAGTCTGGTAATTGGGCACAGAGTGGCATTGGGCGCTTAGACTCCTTGATCTCTCAACAGGAGACTGAATGATACTGCAATATTGTGCTTACCCCACCTTTCTCTCTCTGAGCATATTTAATTAGATAAAAGTTAAGCATGTTATCAAGAATTAATTTATGTGAAGACATTTCTATAACAAGTACCTATTTCCTTCGTGAGGCTTAATCGATTTTCTTAATCTGTTGTAGATCTACTCGTTCAAAATGAAATATTTACTACCGAACAGATTGTTGGTGTAGGAAAACTATAATAACGTTATAATAATGTAGCAACTAATTAATTATATGTATTTTAACTTTCCTATTTTACTAATTTATCAATAAACAACATTCACCAGTAATTTATTGCAACGAAACTTGCTTTCACTAAAACATCCTGCATCGAAACATCCTAGACCCATCCCACCATATGACTAATGAGACAGGAAAGCTCTCTGAATGTCTTTCCTTTAGTTTGGACATTCGGAGAGCAAAGTATTGTCAATATAAAAATAACTGTTAGACTAGACTTCAATGCTCTATCCCTAGAAACAGGACATGCTATTGATTGTCTTGCCAAAAGAAAATAGTTCGGATTGTCTTGAACATCCGTTGAGAAGTGGAAACAAATAGCTTTGTTAATCTCGAAACTATTTTCTTCAATAGCGTGTCAACCTAACTGTAAGTGAATTCCGACAAAGTGCTCGCAGATGTTCATTTGGCTCTAAATACTTTCTGGGAAAACACGTGCATTTTTTAATCTGATTATGTGCATGCTGAAAATAAGGTGTTCTAAAATATTTAGAAATGTTGAGTTTCTAAGAACATAGCAACTGAAGCGTAACGAACCCAAGTACAAAGGAATGTGTCACTGCTGATATATATAGAAGAAATATACCCATATTTCTGTTTGTGGAGCAGCTGGTTAGTGCTTTGTTTTGATTAGCGTAAAGACTGGAAAGCGAGTAACTATGCCTCAAAGCAATGTTTGGAGACATTTTGAGAAAATATTAAATGATACTGCGAAAAGTAAATTTTTGGACGAACGACAAATGTCGCATGCATAAAAAGGTATCTCAAGTCGCGAGTCCCGACAGCATTAGTCGTCGGCGACACGACAAATGTCGCGTGCATACTTCATACACCCGTGCGCACTTCGTTTCTCTGGGCAATTTTTGAAATAGTTGTGTAAAATACACAATGTTAATAGTACAGTGCCTATATTCAACATTCCATATTCTGTGCTTGCCGCGTTTGTTGCGAGATTGTGCAACTTTCGGACATCCATTTTTTTCCATCACCTATTTTCTATGAATCTGAGTGTACACAGGGATGAAAGTGAAAAATGTTCTTCGAAGCTTGGTTGGTGAAAGGAATATGCTACCAGCCCTACAACCACACAAGCATAGCATATGTGTTTTATCCTCGCTCTCGCCAAGTTTTTAACTTGTGTTTTAGGCGACCAAACCTAATACACTCTAACTTCGGTCAGAAATAGTACAAAAAGTGTTCATATTGTAATCGAAAGTGATAATGCATTCAAGGAGATAATAAATTATAGAAAGCATCGCGCGTTATACATGTTGCTCCACTTTTGAAAAAGAAAGACGAATACATTTTATTCAATGCCAGTTTTCGTCTTACATGGAAAGAAAAAACGATGTATTAGATTGTAGCAAATATACACTAGCTCTCATACTTAACAAGGAATCTATTTCCTCTGTGGAACTGAAAGGTTCTGTATAACAGTGATCCACCCCCTTCAATAGCGAAATCGAGATCCTCGCAGTCCCAACCAGTTGCTTTCCGGGACAAATGTTCCTTTCTCACTACCTCCAGGGCTTAAAAAAAGACTTGATTCTAAACAATTTGGAGTACTTTAAGTTCTAAGAACACAATTATTTACATTAAACTAATATCATCATCATAATTAGTGTTCTGCCGGAATCGGCAGGTCCTTCAAGGCAAGCTAAGCCCTCTCCATTCATCCTGATCTTGCTCTTTCATTTTCATCTCAACATACGATTTATCTTCCTTGACATTGTCAAGCAGTTGGATTCTTCTTCTTCTTCTTTCTTTTTCTCAGCCATACCTTAGTATAGAATCTCTGCGCAGCCTAATCAATTTCTCTTTCTCTTCTTGATTGTCTCCAGCATTGTTTGTCTCTCGCTAATGCACTTCTTCATTTCACATCTTTATTTTTGTTATTTGTATCAATTTTATCATTGACCTTCAGGCAACTTTGGCTCAGGTCGTGATAAAATACGAAAAGGACGTGGGAATCAAGTCGACCAGAGCCTAAGTTGAAGTTTAGCTTGGTTTGACTGATTAACGAAGAAGAGAAACGATAAAAGAGTTTATTTGTTTCCAGACCATGAATGTTTCGGGAAAATATAGAAAGTTGGAAATTTTACATCCTCATATACTATAATGGCATTTAAGAATTGGCCCATTTTCAGCCAAATGCTTGATTAGTATACTAATAGAAAATAAAAAATAAGTAGAGACCCTGGATCTTGAGTAGACATTAGCTTCATTCTTGAGTACAAATCACTAAAATTCTTGAGTGTTAATGTCAAAATTCTAGAGTTCACGGTCAAAGTTCTACGGTGTTTTTAAGTGAAATTATCAAATTTATAACAAGCGAGGCGGAGTCGAGTCGGGGACTGTGCATATAAGCCACCGCCAGGCTTCAGCAGCGAGCATCCCCTTTATATGATCAATGTTGCGTTCGAAAAATTGTGGCGAGACATTTTCAAAGACACATCAACTATTTTCATATCCCAGTCTTTCCAAAGTTGAAAATCCCCCCCCCCCCAATCTTGGAAACCGCCCTTGCTGGAGAAATGATTCGGGTTTGAATTCGTGTTGCCGAGACCTTCCCAACGATACCTCAACCACTTTCTTAGCTCTAGTACTTTCAAAGTTGCGAATTCCCGCCTGTTAAACTCGGAATCCTCCCGTGCAAACTAGATGAATGATATGGGTTTAAACTCTTGCTAAGACTTTTTCAACGACATATCAACTACCTTCCTAGCCCAGTCGTTCCAAAGTTGAAATCCCCCAGAATCTCGGGAACCGCCCCTGCAATCTGAAGAAATGATTTGGGTTCGATATCGCGTTGTCGGCACCTTGCCAACGTCACCTCAACCACTTATCTAGCCCTAGTAATTTCAAAGTTTAAAATCACTCCGAAACTTGGCAACCGACCCTGCAATCTGGATGAACGATACGGGTTGGAAGTTTGAACACGTCTTGCCTAGACCTTTCCAACGGCGCCTTAAACACCTTCCTAGCTCGACTTGTTCCAAAGATATAAATTGGGCCCGCTATCTCAGGGACCTACCCGATCTCTGAAACCGCCCCTGCGATCTGGATGAGTGATACGGATTTTAACTCGTGTTGCCGAGACTTTTTCAACGACATCTCAAACATCTTACTAGACATAAAGTGACCCCATATCTGGCAACGCCCCTGTCTCTGGCACTCCTCCTGTGATCTGGATAAATGATACGGGTTTCACCTTTCCAACCCTAGTAGTTTCTGAGTTGAAAGTTGTCGACAGACGGACAGAGCGGGCGCTAAAGCTTCACAGCATTAGCTGCTGAAGTCTAAAAGTACAAGTAATATTCTGCTTTTAAAATGTTTAACAACTTGTTGTAGGAAGATAATTTTGCACGAAACTAAAAATAGAGGTCCACATTACTCAAACTTCTTTGCTCTATAAGTTTCATTGTTCATCGGAGAACAACTATTTGGATATCCGTTTATTTATTTTTTTGGATAATCGAATAAACGGATATCTGTTTGTTCATTTTCGGATAATCTAATAAACGGATATCCGTTTGTTCGTTTTCGGATAATCGAATAAACGGATATCCGTTTGTTCGTTTTCGGATAATCGAATAAACGGATATCAGTTTGTTCGTTTTCGGATAATCGAAAAAACGGATATCCGTTTATTCGTTCGACGGATAATCGATTAATCAGATATCCGTTTCTCCGTTGTTCGGATATCCGATTAATCGGATATCCGATTATTCGGATTCGAATAATGAAATTATCCGGATAATTATTCGAACAATATCCGGATGAATAATTATCCGGATAGTTTTGACAGCCCTAATAAAGTTCAGAGCCCACGGTAAACTGTTAGTCACGTCCTTATTACATATTCATCCGATGGAAAGCAATGGCAAGGAACACATGCCCAGGAACCTTCCTTAGGGCACAACACACATTAACATCATGACATAAATAAATAATTAAAGTTGAGAGAATGGTTAAAAACCGAATATTGGTCACGTTCACCCCATTCTGCGATAGTTTTCCCGGTGGCCGGAAACCGGTGCGATAAATTATTAATATTAATTCCAGTTAACAGCGATAATGGACAGGTACTGGCTCCACGCCAAACTTTTGCACCAGAAATCCCGCCACGCAATAACTGCCTGCCATAATACTCAATAAACATATTTATTTTCTACTGTTATTATCAATGTTTCCTCTTTCAACATGTGTGTATCTATCTATGGCTAACACGTGAATGTTAGCTTTAAAAGATTCATCGATACATAACTGCGCTTCCTCTACCTACTAACGATGTGGACAATGGATATTGAGTGTGTGTGTTCAACACTTCAACACTGAATAACTGAGTCTCACACAATTTGAAACAGTCAATGAGAATGGAGGCTGCTTCTGAACATCGAAACGATTTAGTAGAAACATGAGTTGCACGATTCACTCATCAGAAGCCTTTTTATTTACTTTGAAAAGTCTAGTGGACGGAAACTGGTACAGGCACCCTAATATGAATTTATAGATAGCCACACTGGAGAAAAACAATACCTGGCAACGTAAATGAGTTGCTATTTGACTTTTTCTTTCTGTCCGCCCTCCTTTTTAAATTAAAATTTTATTTGTGACTTTTAGGCATATTTGTCAAAGACAGGATAGCATAGGTAAAAGGACGTGGGATCGAAGCCAGCAAGGACCTACTTTGAAGATACCGTCCAGTTAATAGGAGGGCAGACTGCTCGAAGTGAACCGAGGAGAACCATCCAAATGTGAAATAATACTCTGCCAACAGGGCTATGGTTGCTTAGTTGATCTTGCTACTACTCTTCGATTATACTTTTCACACTTTCACCAACGTGTACAAAAGCAAGTTTTTTCTCGTGTACAAGGGTAATTTAATAGCATTATTTACATAACCAATAAGCTGCCTATGTATTATCTGTAACCCAACACCATAGAATGGACCAGTTCTCTACACTCTTCGCGACTGATTTCCAGGTATCTTCTTCATGCGACAGATATTATAATGCAGGCAACATCTTGCACGTTATACATCGTTTATAAGAGCGTTTTGCTACTGAAATATAGCGTATTGAAAGTACATCTCCTTAATCCTGTTTACTACTGATTTCCTCGGATTGGCGAAAACTTAAAACACATATAACTGATAAAACATAGGAAAATAACATTATATTAACATAATGTATTTCCCCTTTTCTAGTATATTTTCTTTCATCCTTACTCAAACTAAACGGCCTTCCGGCTCCTCCACACCATTGGAGTTAAGTCAGCAGACAAACAAAGAAGAAGCGCCTTCCGTTAATATTTGAGAGAACTAAAGATAAACGGTTAGCGTAGGCAGTGTATGAATGTAAAATACAAGTGCATTTCCATCAAGAAAAAATGATATTATATAACACCTGGTGAAGTTTAAGCATAAAACTATCACTGAAAATTGTGTTTCTGTAGATTAGGAAAACCCACAAACATTCAACGTTCAATAAACCTTTAATCAACGTTGTGCTTTCCACCATTTTAGAAGGATTAAGAACACAATTTTAATTCAGCTTTTAATACTGGTTGTTATTTAAACGTTTATTAAATTACGTTGATAAAACGTATAATTCAACGTTAGTAAATACAACGATGCTAAAATTCAACGTTTTCAACGTTTATAAAACGTTAATTCAACATTGTGTGCTGTGTGGGTATTAGTGGGTATAGCATATATGACACAAATGCGTCTTGTAAGCATTAGAGGAATTCGACCCGTAAGATTTAACTTAGATAATAATTCGTTGTTGGTTACAAAATAATTAGCTTTTCCACTAGTAGAAAAATAAAATTTAACACGAAATCGACCCTCAGGTTCAACTTCTTCGATATCTATTCCAGCTTCTTGTAGCCGTAACGCTGTTGAAGGAGTTTGGTATTCCCCAATATTTTCTTGATTTTCCCTTCTATTAATGCTAAGATTGGACCTTCGTTAGATGATGAATACAATATGATACTATATATATTTTCCTGACCGTCAATACTCTTGAATTTTAGCAGCTTTTACTGCAAGACTCCTCATTCCCTGAGGGTTCCCCATGCGTGATAGATCTTTTTTTTAACTTCATGTTTATCGTAACTTTCCTCCATTGTTATGTCATTAATACTACGCTGTACCACTGGAGAATTAGGATTGTCATTTTTATGTTTGAAATCAAGAAGTTCCTGTGCTGCTGTACCAGGACTCATGCTTTCAATACTATGTATATAAAGAATATATACAAAAGATTTCCGGCGTAAAACAAAGAAGAATCATTGTAGTCAGAGAGTGGGAATATAAATAGAGGGAACATCAGTCTGTTTTATGTGCGAGGGGTGTAAAGCCAAGAGACAGAAGGGACGAGACCCTTCCACCACATTGGCTGGCCACATATTTAGATGCCCTCTCTTCCGAGTATTGCATGCTCATTCTTATGCGAAGAGGATTTAGGGTTGATTTTCATACAAGCTTGCGATTGAAGCGATCACTTTATTACGTGTTCTACCTGAAAAGGCTGGTTTTCACGAAAGCTTGCGATTTGGGTGAGTGGCCAATTGAAACGCGTGTTTTATCGGGTGTTTTTTTAAGGTAACTATGACACGTGTTTCAATTGAATATTCACCAAAATCGCACGCAAACAAGCAACGCAAGCTTTCATGTAAATCAGCCACGACACGTTTCAATTGGTTACTCACTCCAATCACAAACACGCCACGCAAACTTTCATGAAATCTAGCCCTTACGTGCAAACTCGCGTTGCTTGCTTTGTGTGCTCTTTGGGTAAGTAGCCAATTGAAACACCTGTTTTATTGAATGTTCTACGTACTACGTAATGAAACACTTGCTTTAATTTGTTACTCACCCAAATCGCAAGCTTGGGTGTAAATCAACCCTATTCTTACAAGCTTGTTCCTCTTCGCCGGCGTTCGTATAAATACTGTACAAACGATGAGACATCGAACTAGCTTACTTGACTTGAGGATTAAGATAGTAAACACGGCGGAAGTCTTCATAACTTATCACGTCATACTGACAGGCTCTGACACTACTCACTGTAAATACAACGACGAAATCAAGATTTACCAACTCGGTTTTGTGGCCGAATGGTCAAGACGTTCGCTTCTTGAGTAAAAGGTTCAGGTTGAAACCTCCACCGTGTCCTTCTTTTTTCTTTCAAAATATATGTTTATATGCTCATATTTATTATTAATAAATGTTTCTTTGCATGTTTCGTACATTAACTTAAATTGCTGAGCATGGGAAAGAGGAGATTAGGTATGGTTAAGTACGGTCATGTACGAGACTCCCGGAATACTATACAGGCCTGGCGGTAGCGAATATGACGTCACTCCGCGGGGCTCACTGAGGCATTGAAACCATAGAAAGCAATAGGGAACAAGCATATATTGTCGTTTCTTTTTTTTTCCTCCTGAGAACTAACAAAAGAGTAGGAAAGTTATTTTGAGTTAGGACACAACATATTGTACTCTCTGGAAGTGCATAGTGTAATTAAAAACGCTTTATTAAAATACTTTAGCATTGGGAGATACTACAATTTGCATTAGTTTTCTTTAAAAGAGGATGCATGAAAACGTTAATTTGTGTACTACTGATAACTGAAAACTCAACAAAATAGATCTCATCATCTATAGTTTGAGAACTTAGGTTCATACCCCCCATATATATATATTCAGAGCCATATTCAATCCACTACTGGATAAGGCCTCTCCCAGGAGGAGGAGTTGGTCTACTGCTCCCACGCTGATCAGACGTTTTGGGAGAGGAGAGCCGAAGCTCTCACTTTGATCGACACTTTTTTTATTCACAGCAACTCCCCAATTGTCCTCACGATGCTGTCAACACCGAATTTTGTTTAGCCCCCACCGGGAATTGAACCCGGGACCGCTCGCACTCAAGTCTAGCGCGCTAACGACTAGGCTACGCAGGACGTTATATATATACAGGGTGCGGCAGTGAATCAGGCCATTTTAAAAGCGTCATTAAGAAGAAACGATGAAATTAATTGAATATAATAGAGAAAGATTCAAACAATGTGAATGTTATAGATTAATCTTCGGTGCACAGTTCGGGTATTCGGAATGGCAAATTTTGTATCGGAATTCCGAAGCATCACATTCCGAAATGCAACGTGTTCTGAATTCCATAATTGATTTCAGACTATCGCACACTCCCACCCCACCCCAGTCAGGGTGTTGCAAAATAACACCGACAAAACCACCTCACTTCATGAAAATAAGAAAAAATGTATAGACCATCAAGTAGCGTGTTCGGAATTCCGTACTGAAAGGCAGCATTCGGAAAGTCAGAATTTCGAAAGTCCAGTTTCCAGAA
This sequence comes from Lepisma saccharinum, assembly GCA_022664845.1. NCBI lineage: Eukaryota > Metazoa > Arthropoda > Insecta > Zygentoma > Lepismatidae > Lepisma > Lepisma saccharinum. The sequence continues at coordinate 28,656 of JAGDQP010017149.1, forward strand.
TGTCGGCTTAAATTATATTTATGTACTTTAGGTATATAAGGCTCAGCCCGGAGGAATGTCGGAATTTCGGAAATCAGAATTCTGAAAGTAGGAATTCCGGAATTGGCATCTCACTTTCGAACATCTACCATTGAGGGTACACAATTGCTTCGTTTCAGCGTTATAAGTTGTCGAAAGCGTGGGAAAATGAACTTTCAACCTTGCAATTTCCAATAAAGTGTCATGCTACCCGTCATTTTGGATCTCTAAAGAAGATGGATAGAGAATTTTCCCTGAGAGATGCTGTTCCTACTGTAGCAGGTTCGTTTTTTAGAGAAAAATATAATTTATTAATGATGTTTACAACAGTCTTGAGTGTGGACGCCTTCTCACGGCTTGAAGAACTTGAACAACTGACATTAGTACATAAGGGGGTCTCATCTATAATATAATTCTAATATACATCGTTCTTTTTTAACCAATTATTAAGTATGGATTTTATAAAGTGGAGAGTGTCAAATACACGAAAAATATCTTCATCCAGGTCATACGGGTTTTAAAGCTGGAACTTAATGACTCGTTGCATTGTTTTTGAAATATATTTATTTTAACTACTTTCTTTATTTATGAATTTATTTTAAGGCCTTTAGGCATCTTAGGCTCAGGCCGAGATAGAGTGAGGGAGAGGATGTTGTACGGTAAATTTCAAGACCCATGCTCATAGGTACCATTTGCCTGGTACGAGTGAGGAAAACCTTGTTGACTTTATTATTGATAGATGTGATAGTAATGACGTGAAACCTACTGTTAGTTAATGATTCTATTAGAGCTACTGTTTATTCATAAATCGTTTTGGCATTAAATTTTTTACAGGGAAATGTGCAACTATATCTCTACTACTTGACAACAACGATAGCTATATAGTGAGTGTTGTAGTTGCTCCTTCCATTTTGTCTGTAAATACCTGAACACTACTACTGCCTTTGTAAATTACACTAGGTTTTCCTATATTGCGTTCAAAAGTAAATTTACGCACTTTTCATGTTCCTGGAGTGAGCTGAGTATCTGACAAGGTTTCTGTTCTTTCACATTCGAAGATCAATTACCTGAAAAGTTGAGTCAGCGAAGTTCTTATACGCATATATACTGCTGCATTATTTAAAAAATGGAGTAAACCCAATCTAATGTGCTAGGTGTGTACCCCAGACCTTCTTGAAAAGATGAATTAACCTGTTCTTTCAAAGAAAACTTATTATGCGATTGATAGTTCTCATACATATCTTTGGAATATTACTCTAATAACAGATGCTTGAATAAATTTATTCTCAATAGTGAGTGTTACTATGCTACGCTCAAAAGCTTTTAAAGGACTAAAGAATTCAAATTTTGACCACCTATTAAAACCAAGAATTTTCCTAGAAACAATGTAAATCTGTTATTTGGAACAATTGTACCATTATGACTCACTGATTCTGAAGAAATTAATGCAATGACGTGAATTTCAGAACATAACACAACCAACTCTCAATGAACTGAAACTACAATAAAAAGTGACAGTCATAGACCCTTTTTCTTCTTTAGTGAAAGTGGCAACCATGAGCCCAGCTTGCCTACGTCCAAAAACGTTTAAGATAGACCTAGCAAGGCGCTGTTGTAGCGACTAAACCGGAAGTTGCGCATAAGATAGACCTAGCAATGGCGCTGTTGTAGCGACTAAACCGGAAGTTGCGCATTCGGCCATGTTATGGGTAGGTGTGTTTGATTACAGTAACAGGATAATGTGAGAATTACCCTGAAAATAACTGCAAATTCAGTTATAATTATTATTATCATTCCAATTATAGTCACGTCTTGTTCGGACATGAACTGTACCTACCGCGCCAAGAGTGGGAGTGGAATTACATTTCATAGGTAAGCATACAGTGACCGACTTATTTAATATAACGCCCCGTGCCTGTTTTTGTACCTCGCATTGGAATCGAGCATAAATTTTTAGATTTTTATAGAGTTTTAAAATAAGAAAAGCAATTGGTGGTAGATGTCCTCATTATAAGGCTTTTGTGTATTGATAATATCAAAGTGTATTCATAACATGTATTTTGTGCAACAAATGTATTACGTGACTATTTTACTAATTCATTTCAATTTGTATGTAAAAGAATCAAAAGGCAGCACAATAAGTGTCTTTAGATACACTGTAATTATAAACAATAAAATTTACTTTATCTACTCCAAATTTCCACCAGCTACTGACCAATATTATACACAGTTCATTATTATAATTCTTGTTCCTTTGACAATCAAGGGACTCGTTCAAATTAAAGTTGCTATGAAAAAGGTAAAGAAAATCCTTAAATCATCTTCACTGATAATTAACAAATCATCATTCTTAAATCTGGGATAAATTACTATTTGTTGTTTTTACGTTGCATTAGATTAGATTACTTTAAACATCAAAACAATATTAGGTTAATGTGTACATGGTTCACAGTTCCGATTCATTACAAGTATCGGTGATTTGATTCTTAGATATCACAGATTCAAATCACCGATATTTGGAGTAGTGAATGGAACTATTGAAAGTCAATTATTCTGAAAGAGAAGTTATTAACCAAATAATCACACTTTAACTGGTAATTTAAAAGGTGCATAATATGTTTAAAGTAATCTAGTCTAACACTAATTGAACGAATCCCTTGATTGTCAATAGGATCAGAAGATATAAAAATGAATCAAATGAACCTTGTACTGAATCAAAAAAAAACGCGTACGCGTTAAATTATAATAGAGCAATGCCGATTTAGTTATATGTATTGTATGGAAGTCTCAGTGAAAAATATTTTTGAAAAAAGAGTGGTGTAGAGTGTATAATATTGGTCAGTAGCTGCCGGAAGTTTGAGTGGATAACGAACAAAAATAGTTTAACGCGTATACGGTTTCCAGTTCCGATTCAATGCTCAAAGAATCGCCGATTTGAAACCGCGATGTCACAGATTCAAATCACCGATACTCGGAAGAGTAAATCGGAATACTGGAAACCGTATACGCGTTAAATTATTTTTGTTCGTAGGCAGCGATTCAAAAAATGTTACGGAAACTCATAACCTCTATCTAAATGCGAGACTGGACTGACTGCTCCCATTGAAAACTTAATGAATATATGAAGCCAGTAAACGGAGAGGACACCTAATCTCGTTTGTATACTTCCGGTCTAAACCAATGTGGACTAAATTTTCGGTGTACGCTTGAAAATCGTGCTATGTATGACGTATTTTGCTACAAAAATTACGGAAAGAATGTCGAGACATGTTATTTGAAATCAGGTTTGGTGTTTTCGTAAAACGCGATGCACATGATGTTTAACATACTCCATTAACTCACCTTTGCTCATTTCACACTTCCAGGCGATGCACATGATGTTTAAGACTCGAATCTTTGTTGAATTTTGCGTTTTAACACTTACGTTTTAATACGTTGGAAATATTACATTTATCCCATAAATTTTAAATTTTTGCGGGCCATATAGTAAAGTGGACCAACCTACCTGATCTAGAAATATGCAGTTAATAAGAGGCAAGATGTTAACACCCTATTTATAGCGAGTACAAGTACGCTTTCCTAGTAATGAATTTTTATGGAGTCTGCCTAGTAAAACGTACCGTATTTTTCTTACAGAATTAGGGGTTGTTATACAGAAAAGCTGCCGCACTTGTTTTCGACTTTTTCCTTATGCGAAGTACAAATATTGTTCTGTCAAATGACGCTTTATGCTGCTAATCTTCTTGTAAATAATTTGGGTACATGTAATCAACTGGAGTATATAATTATTTTTTATTACTCATTGATTTATAAAAATAAGATAATTTATCCTCGTACAAGTTACTTTCTTACTATGTTAGTTGTTTCTCAAAATAAATAGTTCGTGAGTAAAATAAATCATCGACACTTGCAATTACTATTGAATTATGAAATATTTTGTACATGTATACATTCAATTGTGAACCTTGACGAATGTTCATTGTCACGTTTTGATTCTAGGTTCCCTTTCAGCAATGCCAAAGTTCTGAAAGAGTGAGTTCTGGTGCTAGGAAGGAAGAACTTCCAGCCGAGTCCAACAAGTGTTGTTTGTTAAGCTCATTTTGAAGAAAAATATTTTCTAAACAATATGTTAACAAACTATGGTTAAAGGGCGATGCCTACAATATTTGATCTTCCAGAAAACTTGGAAAAGGTACACTTGTGAACTAGGTTTAATTTGCTGTACGTAGTTATTAAACTTAAGATTTATCCACTATGACCTCAATCTCCATGCTAGTTCTCTGTCTGTACTAAATAGATCGTGAAAAACTTTTTTCGATTTGGAGTACACTGCAGAAACAAACGCGAACCTTTAATTCGGGCGACACCTCGTTCGGGTAACTGACTTCCGATAATTTAAAGTTGGACTTTAGCTACTCTCCCGCATCATTCTGTCAGTTACTATATTTTAGGGTAAGCTCAACATAATAATTGAGGTAGGAGCGTAAAATAGTTACTTCAAGTTTCCTTTAACTTGCCTTTATGTTAGGTATGAGGGAAGTTGGCTTAAGGTAGGTCATTATGCCATTCGGGAAAATATGTCGAGTTCGTTGTGATAAAATGTACAACTTATAAAACAACAATGAAATACTAATCATACATATTTGTTAAACAAGACAGGAAGCTTATTTCTTTACAAAAGAGTAAATTACCTAATTTAGTAATTTTTAACTATATTACCTTTAGGTTAAGGCTCCATTAGTTACGCGTACGATAACTTAATGTACTTTGAGCCGTCTTTACATTAGCTTAATCTTACGTTAGGAAAAATATATTATGTCAAGTTATTACAGTATGTGCCACAATTAGAGAGAATCATCAAACTTATAATATGGGTACAACTTCTTTCCTTTTAGTGTTATAAGTATTTCACAATTCCGATTCGCTTTTGCAAGTATCGTTGGTTCGATTCCGTTCAGCATTTGTCGTAGAATCGATTCACCGTTACGTAATGAGTTGTATACCTATAATTTTAATCGAAAAGAAAGGTCGGCGTGCATTCTCATTATTCATCGAACTTTAGCGCGTATAAAAACTTCAGATTTTATGTAGTTTCCTAGATTTCATTATAAACTCACCCAATCAAATCAAATCTAACATTTAAACGAAATTAGAATCGGTTGAAAGTAATTTATGTACATTTAGTTAACCTTAGATTTACCCTAGAACCTTAGAATTAACTCAAGCAATCCTCACATAACAACATGGATTTATCAATCTGGGGCAGCACCTAAAGACTAGTCTACAAGTATAAATATGATTATATACTTGTAATAATATAATCATGAACACACTAGTGTAAATAAACGCGTTGTAAAAGTATATGGAATGTAGGGAACAAATACAGATTAACGCGTACATGCAGGGCCTAAACAAGAAAGTAAAATTGCCTATTAAATTGAAATTGACCTAAACGTGTTCAAATTTCAAAACAGGCGAGCTAAGAAATTTTCTGTTATTCCAAACAACCTACCTTCATGTTTAAAATTGAAAACCGCGATCCAAGTCGGATAGGCAGGTCTAATGCCTTACTGGAGTTAGTAAGAGCGATGGCACAACAGGCTCCAGAGATGATAACAAAAGTATAGTACGTTATGCGAGACAATGTTGTGTCCGTCGCGTCGGCCGGTCTTGTTTTTGGCTAAAAGCGATGGAAATGGCGGCAAAGAGACGATGGAAAGGGCTGCAAAGAGACGATGGAAAGGGCGGCAAAGGGGCGTTGGAAAGGGCGGCAAAATTTGACTGCCTCCCTATAGAGAAAGTTCTAGATCCGGCACTGGTACATAGTTCACATTTACGATTCACTACTCCAAGTGCTATAAATTGAATATGTGACAAAAAATAATTGGTTTATCCTACTACAGGCAAGCTATATTAAATAATAGATTACTACGTATAGTAAGAGATTGCGAAGGCAATAATTGCCGTTGTTCCGGACTTTAAGAATAAAAATATTGATGCTAAAAATCTTCCAATAAAATTATATTTTGGCTGCACTTTAGATACTACAAAGATTGCCTAAAACAGATTACTGGCGGTTAGGTTGGGAACAAATACAGATTAACTTGTACATGGTTCACAGTTCCCATTCACTGTTCCAGTGGTGGCTGTAATAGGACTAACTAGATTATTTGCGAGATTTCATGGACCGCTACTTGGAGCAGTGAATCGTACGTGTGAAACATGTACACGTTAATCTGTACATGTTCCCAGATTTCCCAAAAGCGAATATTTTTTTAATTTTATCTACTAAAATGAATATATTCGAGTAGAACAATGAATAAACCCTTGTTGTTATAATGTTTTTTTTTGAATAGAAGGGGTGATTGACTTAGTGTGAGGATAATACCCCCGGTCACACCCTGTTTGTTGAAGAGACGCTGCCAACAATAATTTTAGCGAATGTTACACATGGCCGTGGCAATAAGCTACACCCTTCTTTTCTCTCTCTCTCTCTCTCTCTCTCTCTCTCTCTCTCTCTCTTTTGTAAAAACAGGTGATAATCTGTTACTGACGGAAACAAACGGGTCACCAGGTCATTCGGGCCAAGTTTTGGATTGGGTCGGGGTTTGGGACTCGGTCTGACCAGATTTCGGCCAAGTGAGACGGAAGTCAAAGCAGTTTCATTGCATTTGAACAGTGTTTCTTTTAGGGGTAATCGGGACCACAGGTATTATCCCAAAGAGCACGAAAATACGACCATTGCCAGTTCAATAGATTCCCAGACCGGGTCATTTGTGTCACGTTTCGGAGCGGGTCAGGCAAGGTCACCGAAAGTGACCTGGTTTCGGCTCTAATTTTCACTCAACACCACTCTGTAGGTGGAATGCCATTCCCCCCTCCCCCCCATGTATGTACTTGCTGAAATTCACAGAAAGAATGCTGCTTTAGAGAGGCAGATGTCGGTGGCAGTTTTGATTAAATAACTGCATGATACAATTGACCAACTAATTTATTAAAGGAAACGAATTTGTGATGATTTAACGATGTTTCTATTCGCGGAGCTTTGTATAACGCAAGTGTAAATCGATGCTTAAAGGTCATAAATAAAATTAAACAATTATTCAAATCATCATAGGAGGTGAAGAAGATCTCTGTTCTTTGTTTAACTCAAATAAATAAATAGGGGCCATGGTGGCTAAGTTGGTAGAGCACTCACCTGTGGTGCAAGGCGTCGTCGGATCGATCCCTGCTCATGCCATGTGGGCTTTGTTGTGGACAAACACCGTGTGCGTGGGTTTTCTCGGGGTGCTCCCTTTTCCTCACACTTTCTTCATTCCACCAATTCATCGCATCATCATCCATACAGTCTGAGCCATAGTCACCTAAAGGCCTTAAAATAAATTCACTCAAATAAATAAATGTTGGAGGTAATTCATCATATTTTAAGTAACAGAGTTGTTATTTTAAGTAAGTATTGTGTTTCATTTCCTGGTGTTTTAAGTAAATATTTTGTTTTATTTCTTGTTACAGAACATACATACGTACCACACCAACAGAACGAAGAGCAGCCACTCCTTGCACTTCCGTTAATGTTGAGTAGAATAAGTCAGTGGAACAAGATATTACTCAGCGAAAAGAGAGCAGCTTTTCAATTACAATTACAGCGAACACAAAAATCCACGGAAGTTAAAAAGACAATACAGTTTAATAGTACCTCAGAAGGACGAGACGATTTCAGCCCTAAAATGTAAGCGTTACAGCTTGAGAAGAAAGCTGAAACGGAAGACTGACAAATTTCAAACTATGTCGTGTCTGTTAAAGGATTTGTAGGACAGGATGTTAGTGAACGAAATTACATATTCAATTTTATCTCAAAGATTCCCAAATATTACGCGTGAGCTATTGACACGATTTGACTGTCCAAAGAACTTACAATATAATGACGAACTTAAAATATTTGCCTTTACTTTGTATTATTATTCAGCATCTGCATATAATCATGTTAAAAATTCCTTTAACTTTTCTCTGCCACATGTTACTTCGATTAAAAGGTGGTATAATACTGTAAGTGGTTTACCAGGCTTTTCCAGTGAAACATTTTAAGCTATCGCAACAAGGACGAAATCTTTGGAATTTACTGTCTACGGGGTTTTGATGTTTGATGAAATGGCAATTAAAACAAGAGTAGATTGGGACTGTGAGAATTTTTTTTTATTATTTAGGAAATAGCATAGAATCAGGGTGTTTATCCAAAGCTAAACAAGTATTATTATTCATGGTCGTTGGTTTGAATGTATCTTGGAAAATTCCTGTTGATTATTTTTTGTTTGACAGTATTTCTGCTGCTGAAAAGTGTAATTTGGTGAATATAGATAGCTCTTGTCAAGCTACACAAGGTGAATGAATATAAATATTGTTAATTTGACTTCACTTTTAGGCGGAAATATAGTTGTAGAAAATATGAAACCTTGGTTTCAACACCCAGTAACTAGTCAAGATATATGTATATTTTTGATGCCTAAGATAAATCTTGTAAGATTGTTTGCGAGTTTATGAAGGTAAGACTTCATCACAAAGCTGCTTGTCATAATGTTAAGGCTCAATCGCAGTTATTACTAACATTTTCTTAAAATTAATTGTACCCGCTATTGAAGGACGAAACGCTCTTTGGTCTATGAAAGTTAAATTTTGTTAACCTGCAATAAATTTTGAATATTTGACATAAAACAAAAAAGGCGGGAAAAGCCACTGCGATTGAGCCTTAATCTACGCAATAAGATTATCGGACACCATTTGAGAAAAACAATTTTGTTCTCCAATCAGTAGGATTTATATTAATGCATAAATGACTATGCTATTTATTGTATTTAATGAAGAAACTTGTTTGTAAGTTTGTGTTGGAATCCTTAAATAAAAAATAATTTTATGAGACGTACATGTAACATAATTTTGGTTAATTTCGTTAATTATCGTTAGTGTGCAGTTTACAAACCTGCGTCATTCTATATTGAATGAATCGTTGTTACATTTAATTTTACTACGTATACATTCAACATCTTAGATGTGAAGCACGCTATTATATTTCACTGTCTTTATTTTAAAGTGTCCATTTATATATCGTTACCTTGGAACCAGCAGGTACTATGTCCACTTTTTGGCAAAATGGAGTTAACACTACAGTCAAAAACTTGTACTGAAGGGCATCAACTCCCAAAATAATATCTCACAAAGCGACCTCCAAGTGGCTAGAAATGTTAGAAATGTAATAAGTTTATACAGGCTTTAAATGGAACTTCAAACTTTAAAACTCGTTTTTCTCAAAAGTAACAAAAGTGGGCATTGTACCTGCTGGTTCCAGGGTGACGATATATATGAGGCGCTCGGGGGAACAAAATGGTAAGCGCCATCAGAAAATTTCCACATTATATTGAAAATAAAAACAATGGTGTCTAAATCTTGGAACTTCGAGCGCAAACGTTTTGCTTTTTGTTTGTATCCAACAACTGCGTGTATACCTGAAAACAAAAAGTTTGCGCTCGAAGTTTCAAAATTTACACACCATTGTATTTTATTTTGAATATACTGTGGAAATTTTCTGACGGCGCTTACCATTTTGTTTCCCCGAGCGGCTGATATATATCTTAACTACGCGAAAATAAACCAAAAGTTAATAAAAGCATTGGTAATTTAAATCATTTTCACATTTACTACATCTTGTACAAAGTTTAAAATGCACTACTATTCGTTGTTTTCTCTCCGTTGATTTCAAGGAAAGGAGTCGCTCAACTGGAGTGCCACTCAAAGTAGGTCGACACGAATTCTACTTCAGTATCAGTGAGTTTCCAACCCATGTGCAATTGATGTGATGTAAAAAAGGGGAAGGCGCGAGTACAAAAACTCACATACGCCATTATACATTTGGTCCATCCACCCACATCGCTCCATGTTGTCAGAAGTATTTGGAGAGACTGGCAATCCTTATAGAAACAATCCTCGCGCTGTCTAAGTCCAAATATCATGAGTAATTTTTTATTTAACATGTCAATATTGCTTGGGGAACGATGATTAGAAAACATCCAACGTTGGAGTCTCAAGTTTCAATTTTATTTAAACCTTTAGGCAACTTTGATTCAGGTCGTATGGTTGATAATGTGTTAATTGATGGAATGAAGACACTGAAAGGAAACGGGAGCACCCTGAGAAAATCCACGCACAAGGTATTCGTCCACCACAAAGCCCACGTGACATGAAATGGGGTCTAACCAAGAATCACACACATCAGAGGTGAGCACTCTACCACTGAGCTACCATGGCCTAGGAAATTATAGTAATAAGTGATTCGATACTTCCTGTAGCCGAGTTTATATCCCGGCCAGGACGCTTGGGACTTTTCATCAGTGCACCCATTCCTGGTGTTCTGAGATGCAGATACTAAATTGAGTACAAGAATAGGTCTATCATTTTTACTCCTGGGTAGTGTTGTTCACGGAACAACATTGAGGCTGTCTCATCTCGAAA
>JAGDQP010017150.1:0-39171 GCA_022664845.1 Lepisma saccharinum
AAGACTGGTAGTGTCATGGAATAGGCAGAAAAGTAAAGAAATGTTGGGGTATGATTTTGCTGGTAACGAACATGTTTTGGGAGGTACTCTTATCATAAAAGAAAAATAATGTTCTTTGTCCTGACTGTACCTTAGTGTACCATACATTACCTTATAAAGATACTAAAATCAAACAAGTTTTCTACGTGCTTTTTGTATGTATCCAAATCAAGAAATTTCAAACTGAACGTCGTACTACTAAGAAATAAATCTGATCAACAAGCGAAAGTTATCTTCGCCCCGAATAAATATGTACAAGATATACAAAGTATTCCAACTTCCTTGGGTATTTTAAAACGTCAGCTACCATCTCGTCTGGAGGTTTGAATTGCACATCGAAAGACATTGTTTTGAACATAGCTTACCACTTGTGTTTGAACAGCACAGGATATATATATATATATATATATATTTCCGGTGGAGGCTCAAAAATTTCGGTGTTGACCTAGCATCGTGAGGACAACTGGGGAGCTGCTGTGAATAAAAGACAATGGCGATCACAGTGAGAGCTTCGGCTGTCCTCTACCAACTCGTCTGGTCAGCGTGAGAGCAGTAGACCAACTCCTCTCTTCGGGGAGAGGCCTCATCCACTAGTGGATTGAATATGGCTGTGATTCACATTACATTGACTGTGAATTAACGTATGATAATATACTAAGTACTAAACGATAATTAAATAGCATAATATACTAAGTACTAAAGAATAATTAAATAGTATCTTAGCAAACGCTGATAATGTTTTATATAGAGAAGAAAACTTACTTGTGGATATCGTCCATGTACATTTCTGTATATCCATTGGGTATAAATCAAATTCCATTTCACAAATCAGGTTAAGAGAACAACTGAAATAGACAGTTTAATAATATTGCAACATACTTAAACTTTGCCATGTAGTATAAAATTACGTATCAAAGAAGAAAATGACCTTTAAAAAATGAAATGGCTCTCAATCAATGATTGGTGTAATATCTATCATTTTCAGTCATTTTTGTCAAAAACTGCGTAGCTTTGGAGCTAAGAATATAAATGTCTTCGAAGTTGCAGTTCCCAAACTTTACTCCGATACATTACTCGAGTATAAATAAGTTTATTGCGTTCGTAGTTATCTGTCGTGACAGTGCCTCTCTAACTCCTATGTGGATCTATATATCCAAAAAAACACCTTAGTGAGGAAGAAATATATAATGAATTTTGAACAGTGTGATTTATACTTCGAAAATTTCTGCTTTCAATATTATTGTTTAGTGTGAAATGTATTTCCTAAGCTAAAACAAATCTAGGATGTTTGAGAGTTTATGGGTTTCTTATAAACGAACAATTATACGATATGTTTGAATTACGACACGAATTATAAACCAATAGCTATATAACAATAGCGTTTTCCTAAAATGTTTCATAGATTACTTTAAGGTGTTTTTGTGGGAAGACGTCGGCTTTTAAAAAATCCCGACAAGGAGCTAACATCGGCTGGTAGGAACTGGGTGGGATTTCCATCCTATGCCGACAAGTCGGGAACGGAAGATGGGCCGACGACCAAATGCCACTTATTGGTCAGCGCCGACCTTCTTCCAACTATTTAGTGGCTACTAGTCGCGACCCCAACGCTGGAACTACAAAATCCCCGTCTTTCTTCGGCATTTGGCTTGCTTCGTGAATCTCTTACTCGAACTACTTCGCCTGCCAATCTTAGCCGTTGTGATTTCAATATTCTTACAACATAGGGTAAAGGCTGATTTTCATGAGCGCTTGCGTTGTTTCATTTGCTTGCGATTTGGGTGAGTAGTCAATTGAAACACGTGTTTTATTACCTTTTCTAGGTGTCACGCGTGTTTCAATCACATCATAGTCTCCTGTTCTGCTGTCATCTTGTGCGGAATCGGCCAATATAACTTTCTGAATTACTTATTTTCAAATACAGGCAATTTTTGTTCGTCTGCCAGGGTCGTAATACAAGTTACGAAACCATATAATATTACCGCCAGAATGAATGATTTCAATTCCCATGTTTTTAAATAATAATTTGTTCTAGACTTCTGGAATGAATGGAAGCACGAATTAACCGCTGTTAATTTACGTTTTTATTTCCTCCGTCACCCTGTCTTGCGTGTTACATATCGAAGCTTGGCTGTTGATACCTCGTATCTACAATTTTTGTCCCCTAAAGTTGTTGTACTTTTATTGAAGGGGTAAAGATTAGCGAACTTTCCAGTTGAAACTTACTGAATAATAAACGTCCAATTTAATTCTACGTTCATTTGTTAGCAAGTTTCAACTGGAAAAGCCGCCAATGTTTCACGACTGGTTTTGGTGTCAGATCCCTTGAGAAACTGCCGAATGTTTGATATTATAAATATGTAACCATGGCAAGGCAAATTAATTCCAGATCAGTACTCTTTGAAGTGCCTCCGTAAAATGTTACTGTAGTCATAAGTAGTGAGCACGAAACTAAAATAATATAACGGAGATCAGAGGTCTTCCATTGTGTAGCAAGATGACTTCACTTGCTACAAAACTAATCTTATGTTTATGCTTTTAAGCTTTCTCAGCTGTAACAGAATAACCGGAGAAAAACAAATAGTAAGGATCTGGCACTAGTGATCGATTGCAGCGCCTTCAGAATGTTAGCGGACGAATTTTGAAAGCGCCAGCATTCTGGTGGTGAAAATTGTAGAGTCTAAAACCAATGTAACGAGATTATATTCCGTGCGAAATGGCGGTTAACATAGTGATTGAAGAGTATAAGTTGATCTGCAATTATTATAGAAACGAAGATGAATTAGCTTTTCCTAAAATGAAAAGAAAGTGCTTGGTTGTACTTGTGATTATTTGGAAAAAATGCAATGGTTGTTCTGAGAAGCAAGATGGAATGTAAAATGGTAGTGAGCAGCCTTAAACGAAAATAGAAGTGCAAATGGTTAAGAGTTTGGGACATGGCGGCTGAAGAAAAGAAAGCCGCAGAAATTTTTAGTGTTTAATTTGGATAATGTCAAAGTGTTTTTGGGCTTCAATTCAAGAAAATGTCTTCAGATATATTACATAGTGCTTCAGTGTATCATACAATAGTTCTTCAATGTAAATTCAAAATTGTCAGTGAGAAATACATCTTAAAAGTGACTGTGACTAGAGTTTTAAGAGTGAATTGACGACTGTGGCGGACTGTAACCATAGCAACTTATAAATAACTGACCTTAAAACATCAATTAATAAGACTGATAGACTGTAAAATTGTATTATATTATAAATATTATTAAAACACAGCAATTTTTAAAACGAACGAGCAATGGATGGGCATAATTAGCCAAGTCCGCGCTAGATTACAAAATACGAATACGAATGCAAATGGTTGTTGAAAATGTCTTTGAGTAAACAACTAGAATGGAATATATAAATAACGATGTAAATCCCGAAATTAATACAGAAAATGGAATAATTCGAGGTAAGTTTTAGAAACTAATCAAACTTAATTTTCCTTTCAGCAAGTAAAAGTCGAATTAGGGACCGCGAAACAAAAGTTAATTAAAGTTTAGAGTAGCTATAATAATAATTTGCTGGAATAAAAGCACGTTTGAGTGATTGAAAGTTACAAATAAATTCGAAAGTAATTTCCAGTAATCCTAAAAGTACTAAAATTAATGAAATTGAGCCTAAATAAGTTTGGTAAAGTTTGCTGTGAAAGTGAAAGTAAAAACGTGTGAAGCAAGGTTCAAGTGTTGGTCCAAGTCATTAAGTAATTTAATTTCAAGTCATGTGCTTGTCGTGAATAGGTAGGTTTTTGATAAGATGGTTTCTTTGAGTCAGGTTAGGTGTGGTTGAAGTTAGATTCTTGTTGAGGTATCAGTTGAGTAAATGGCAATCTTCTTGATTTAATGAAAATAAGTGTTGGTTTCAATTTTTGATACAGGCTATCATTGAAGATAAGGATTATATAGTAGTTTTTCGGTTGGCAAAGTGGGTAGCATTGTTCGGAAATTGCAAGAGTGAGTGAGGGATAATTTTTGTGTTTTGGTTTAGTGATTTGTATTGCTTCAGTTGTATTGTTAAGTGACCAGTTTGATTTCTCTTCTTTCCATCTTAGACTGACTGTATTGCTTCGCACTGTGTGTGTGTGTGAGAGAGAGAGGTGGTTGCAATTGGAGATTGAGTCAGTGCTGGTTTATAAGGAAATTTTATCTTCCAATAACCACGTACTAGAAGTTTTATTGGAGTAGTTATTACTGACTGTTTTTATGTCTTCGTATTTTTAAGGGTGATGCCGAACGAGCGAATGAGGGTCAGTTGAGAGTGTGTGGATTATTGTTAGTAGTTGAAAAGTGTTGTTCGAATGGTTTGTTGTAAGCTAGCGGAAACTTCGGTTACTTCTTTACTTTGTATTCTTATGATTATTACTACTAGTTGTCTGATTTTTTTAGATCAGGTTAGGTTGTGACTTTAGCTTGGTGTCTAAAGTTTTGTAAAATTAAGAATTATATTAAGCGTAAAGAATATTGAATTGAAAGCGGAATTAAATTGAATAAATAATTAAAAGCGAGAAACGCGATATTCGTAACTAGTTGTTAAAGTCTTAAAGCCAACGTGTTCATGGATTATAGTGATTCAATTGTATTAAATAGGATCGTTTTTTCTTTAAATTCTTTCGGTAACTTCTAATTAACTTAGATAATTAATATCATAGGCTTTCAGTTCAATATTTAAGACAAAAAATTACTTAGAAATTTTTGTCCCCCACCCCTCTGAAAAGCCTACTATAGAAGTTGGTCAGTTCATTGTTGCTAATTGTTTGAGTTTTTAAAGTGGAAGTTGTGTGTACATTCTCTGCTTATCAGCTTGCTAGGTTTAAATTAATCTAAAGGAATTTTGGTTAAGTTATACGATTTTTAGGCAATTTTCTCCCCCACCCCTACAAATCTAAATCTACCTTAAAAGACTGAAGTTGCTTTACTTATTTCTAGTGTTAACTGAGTTTTGATAAGATAAGGTATTTTGAATTTTTTAAAAACACATCCTCGTTTTCTATATATGTAAAAAAATGTTTTGTTGTGTAAATAGGGGAATTGTGTGTTTTTTTTAATTTTGTTAATTATAACTATCATGTTGTTAATTGCTTTGTTTGTTATGTGTTGCTGATTAATATTCAGGGTCAGGAGTGCTTATTGAATTAATTTAATGTTTATCATTAAGAAAGTCTTTAAGATATCGGATATATGTAACCATGGAAATGTTGTAATTTTGGGATTATTTGGAATTGGACATTTTGAAATATACAAATTGGAATTAAAATTTCAGTTTTGTTTTTATCCAGTTCTTATACTGCTCATTTCGGTAAGACCATTAGACTAGTAGGCATCTGTAGACTCCATTAAATATTTAGTTTTCTCTGAACATAGCTAGTAGTAAACGTATGGGAGCCTACAAATGGAAGCAAATTTAAATGGTTTAAACATTGATATTTAACTTAAAATATGTATAAAATTTTACTTTCGCAAATATTACAATTTAAATTAGTTAATTCTAAAAGTAGGTGGCTCCAAATGCGATCTGTCGAAAATATGCGAAGATCTAATAATTGTTTTATAACACGAATCTTCTATTGGGAATAAAGAAAACGTATTTTCTTAAACGTATCTGGTTTGTATGGAATCACTGAGCTTTATTAGAATCGTTTCCTACCTTAAAATATATTTAAGTTCCACCAAAGCTTCTTCAGGTCCACAGCGTATGCATTCAGCTCTAAAGTGTCATACTTCCCAGTACCATAGATAACGCTCAAGGATTTTAAAGGTTTCACAGTAATGTGTGGCAACCATATACGCTTCCTCATTTCTTCTGTCACATAAAATTTAGCATATGGCATAGCTATTAGACGTGAATCTTCCCAATAGAAGCCAATAATAGCGTCTAAAGTGATTTCCTTTAAAATATATTTACAAATTTGATTAATGTATCTGAAATTTAATTGAAAAGTTTAGCTTAAGTTACTAAATGGTACTGTGTGTAACACAGATGATTTAATTTAGTATTATAGAGGCGATGGTAGTAAGTACTGTGGAAATACAAATATTGTGAGGGCGATAGTGGAAACACATTGAAAATGAGTAATTAAATATCCTGTGATGTTAAAAGGCTTTAATGAGGAGAAATAAGGAAGTAACACCCCACCCCCACATATTGTACATCAATTGAAAGGTGTAATTGAGTATAATGCCAAAATATTAGATCATCCAAATATATCTAGTACGAGTTATGGCCGGTGGGAAGCCAGAAGGTTTTTTAAGGCTCTATATCGTGTAATACTTTAGTTACGATCATCGTTTCTGATTTATGTATTCGTCTCAAACTAGTGAATCATATGTATCAGAAGAATGAATGGTTTCACTTATAAAGAGAGCTTCTGCTACGAGAAATCGTTGGAAAAGAATTCCAACTGATTTTAACACTACAAATGTTGATTGCGTACAAATTGAAGGTTGCGTAACTTGACAAGCTCTATGAAAAAGGAAAATTTAATTAATTAATGTGATATCAAGGAGAAAATGAATGAAACATATAGGTAGAAAATAATATTAGCTATCACATTATAATATAATATGAAGCATTCATCTTCCTCTACTTTTGAGCAATGCGTATTGCAGTGATGAATGGACAGCACATATTTGTTACATGTTGAAATAAGGTCAAAATATTCAGGCTTTTCTGATCTGTATGAAACACACACCTGCTTTTAAAGAGAATTCAAGACCTCCTTGCCCTGTAAAGCTAAACTAACGTAACTACGAGTGAGGACAATTCATGCATTTTTCCAGTAACTTTTCGTATCGTGAGTTCTCTTTATATGTGAAGCCACTTATTCGTTTGATACATACGATTCACTGGACTGCAAGGAATCCATAGAATCAAGAGCACCGATCGTAAGTAGAGTAAGACACGAGATAGAGTCTAAAAACTCCTGGCCACCTAGCGACCATAATTCGTACTAGATATATTTCGTTAGTCTAATATTTGGGCAATAATACATTACTATTAAATGAGACCTTTCAAATGGTGTTCATTATGTTGGAGGTTAGGTGCATGTCACTCCGCTATTTCTCCTCGTAAGTCAAAAACTATTTTTCAGTACAGAAGAAAAAAATTAGGAGTATTAAGTTTCTTTGTAAACCAAAATTAAGTTCAGATTTCACATGTTTTGACATACATAATAGGTAAAAACATATGACCCCCCAAAATCCTATGGTAGTCTAGGGGGATAAGGCGTTAGGTCACTGGCCGGAATGTAGCAAGTTGAAATCCCACTGAAGTCAAATTACTTTTGCTTACTCTTTTTTTTTCCTTTATACGAACATGACATTAATTTGTTATTTGTAATGTTAATGTAGGCTTCTTCTTGAAACCTGAGGTTTGTCAATTCTACCCACTCGAAAGCGGAAGAACAATAGCAAATTGAAAACAAGTACTAATATCTAAAAATAATATTCAGCTAATATATGCAGCGGACATTCGACGGCTGAATGCGAAAAGAAGGAATACCTACTGTCACACTACTTACGTAAATTAGCAAAGTTTACTATGGCTGATGAGCTCTGAATTCTAATTAAAGGAATCGAGATATAAACCATTTCTAGCAAATTTATTCTTAACGAATGGTGCTTGGTTTTGTTACAAAAACATATCAAGTGTTTTATAAAAAAAATATGAGTGAACAAACTGAAATTGAGATAATGGGTAGCTTCACTTGGCCTCATAATTTCGAAAATACGCGTGAACAGACATACAAATAATCAGTAGATAAATCAAATAGTAATAATATATACTTAAAATATCATTAGGAAAAGCATGAACATAGTATTTAATTTTACAGTATAATGACCTGTAGTGTGGGTTTCGCTCGTCCCACACAGGTTCATGGGAAAAGGGAGGAATCGGAAGGTAAACCTGACATTTACGTATCCAATCCACAAAAACGCTAGCTCCCTTTCTCGTCAATTTGAATAATTAGTAAAGGTACTCACGTACCCCACACAGCTACTCTTTATATCACAGACATAATGAGTAACGGTATAGTTCTTCGAGTGACGCTAGCTCAGAAACGAGTCTGTTCGCGCCACTCATATATATATACAGCTAATTTCGAATCTAGCGAACTATAAACCTGATTGTGATGCTCAACGTGTATTTGAAAGCTCTTTCTCATACTAAGACACAGAAAAATATATGGATCCATAAGACCTTCCTGGGACCACCTAGGTTGGTTCGAAAAACTATCAAGATATCACATTTCTGATTATAACACAGACCCTAGACATATAGGCGGCCGAAACTTGAGGAATCCTAATCTACGCGTCAGTACCTTTAAAACGGTGAGTCGCCCATCAAAATCAATGAAGTGGTTCAAAAGATAGTATTTTTTTTAAAAGCCAGATCACAGAATTTTCACAGATGATCGAAAGGTGTGTCTGTCACTCTGTGTGTCTTTTTGGTTTAGCCCCAAGTGGATGGTAATAGCGGGGTTGGGGGTGAATTGCCGGCTCCAGCAAGTTGAGGTAACAAAATGCTTATTTTTTAAATAGGAGTTACGGTTTTCGAGATACCTGGTTTAAAATCGATCTTTTACATGAAAACTATCTTTAGTTCACAATGGTTCTTTCAAATCTTGTAACGTTAATTTAACCCATTTCCCGACATCATACAATGACGAAATTTCGCACAGTGGCGTAAGTCGGGTGACAATACAATATTCCATTGTTACTTTTATATACTTATATACTTTAAAACCATATTTTCATATTTTTTAATACGGACTTCTTTATCCTAAAATAAATGCTTCTTGCAATGCTATTGGGTTTTGCTGAGTCCGGAACACGTTAAGGTTTGGGTCACAAAACACTGGCTTGAGGAAACGTATCCGAACACCGAAATAACTCGAAAAAAATAATACAACAACTTTTAAAGACATACTTTCCTTAAACTATTCGTACTCATCATCATCATATTCAGCCGTTTTTCATCCACTGCTGGATGAAAGCCTCCCCCTTTTCTTTCCACATATCTCGGTCTGCTGCTATCCTAATCGATGCAACTTCTGAAAAACGCTTGATTTCATCTATCCATCTTGCATTTCTAAGTCGTCCCGGTCGTTTCTTTTCTTTAGGAATCCAATGTAGTACATTTGTCGTCCATCTGCCAACTGTTCGTCTAGCTATGTGACCACTTCACCTTCTTCGCAATCTTGATTATATCTACTACCTTTGTTTGTGCGCGAATCCATTCATTAGTCTTCCTGTCCATCCTGGTTATTCCTAGCATGCATTTCTCCATTGCTCTTTGTGTGACTTTTAATGTTAAAGTTGTTTGGGCATTCAGTGCCTAAGTTTCACAGTCGTACATCATCTCAGGTAAGACACATTGATTATAAACTTTACGCTTCAGACACATTGGTAGTTTGCTTCTGAAAATAAAGTGTAGTCTTGTAAAGGAGTTCCAGGCCATTTTACATGTTCTATTTATTTCATCAGTCAATTTGGCATTTGATGCTTTGAATTTTAATTTATTAAGGCCTTTTGTCGATGCCTTGAGCTGGCGTAGGTAAACATTCTCATCAACTTCCTCTCCGTTAATTTGTATTTCTTTCATTACAGCATGTTGATTGTGCATTACTTTCGTTTCACTTAAATTCATTTTAAGACCTATTTTCGAACTCTCATTGAACAGTTCTTCTGTGCTTGAATCAAACATGACTATATCATCAGCGAATCGTAGGGGATGTAGATATCGCCATTGATTTTTATTATGGAACACTCTCCAGGACAACAGAAAACAGTTTTGGAGAAATTGAATCTCCTTGCCTTACCCCTTTTCCAACTTGAAATTTTTCACTTTCTTGATTTAGTCTAATGGCACATGTAGCAGTCGAGTAATTGTTTCGCAGTAACTTGATGTATGCACTTCCGATGCCTCGATGTTCAAATGATTTAAGTACTGGTGCCAAAGAGACCGAATCGAAAGCTTTTCCAAAATCTATGAATCCTAGACATAATGGAAGTTCATGTTCATTAGTCCTTTCCATAACTTCATTCAGTGCTTGTATGTGGTCCACTGTGCTAAATGCACTACAAAATCTGGCTTGTTCCCTTCCCTGGTTAAAATCTAAATCTCGTTCAATACGATTTAAAATAACTTTGGTGAACATTTTGTATAGAAATGACAGTGAACTGTAGTTTTCCACCCGTTCTTTGTCTTCCACAACAAAATGATAACAGCATGATTATAACTGGACGGTATCTCTCTCTTCCTAAGGCACACTGGGGCTAATTTGGCAAGTTCCTCTTTCATCTTTTCACCTCCCTATTTAAACATCTCTGCTGTGAGTCAATCTTCTGCTGGCAATTTTCCGTTCATCATCAATCGAAGTACCTTATCCACTTCTTCCTTCATTACGCCTGAGATTCTACATCATTTCCTTCTGAGTTTTTATTTCCTAGTTCTTCGTCAGAGTAGTACAATTCTCTGCAGAAATTTTCAAATATTTTTATAATTTCTTCCTTATTTCGTGTTAGGGTCCCGTCTGATCTCTTAAATGCAAGTATTTGCTTGATCCCTATCATGAGCTGCTGTTTGGTTTTCTTCAGACTCTTTTTTTCCTCGATTGTATTTCTATCGGTTTTATGAAGGTCTATGTACTCAGTACTCTTCATGCACTTTTCCTCTTCTTTCATTTCCCTTCTTTTCTTCGTCAAGAGTTTAGTTTCTTTAGAGGTTTTGCTCTGTTTTCTCTTTTTGATGACTGTTATTTCCTTGGCTGTTTCTCTTATCATCTCAGTACTTTTTTCTGCTATTGATGTCTTCTTCATCCTCTAACTCTTCCAAGGCGCTCAATCTGTAGCTTAGTTCTACCTCGAATGTTTGTCTGTGTTTCCCTACATTTTCCAGATCTAAAAGTGGCGGTTTTCCTATGATAAACTTCATTCTCTTAAGTCTAGTATTTAATTTCAGCTTACGTCTTACCATCCTATGATCACTTAAGATTTTGAAACTGTTCAGAATAAACACGTCTTGCAGGATTTCCCTGTTATTTCATAAAACGTAGTTTATTTTGTTTTTGGTTCCATTTGGACCTTTCCATGTCCACTTCCTCTGAGACGGTTTCTTCAAAAGTGTATTGAAAATGACAAGTCTGTTGGCTTTCGAAAATTCCTCTAACTCTCTCCTCTCTTGTTTCTTTTGCCAAATCCAAAGTTTCCCTCTTTCGTGACACTGTTCTGCTTAGTTTCTACTTTAGCATTGAAGTCTCCCATTACAATTTTGTAATGCGATTTGTTACTATCCAAAATCTTCTGTATCTCCTCGTATATGTCTTCAACTTCCTTTTCCGGATGTGACGTTGTTGCAGTATATACTTGTATAACTTCCATACTGTATCTCTTCTTGATCTTTATTTTTATTCGTGCAATTCTACCAGATATTTAATCTAAAAAAAGATAAAATATTTTTTGTTTATTCATGACTGAAAAGAAAAGCATGGGGAAAGTCAATTGAAGCATTTATAAGGTGACTGTATACGAGACGGCGCCCCATGCATTTCTTTTAGATCGCTCAGAAACAAATTATTTTTAACTTTCAGTACGAATTGTTTAAGAAAACTATGTCTTTAAAAAGCTTTTTTTAATGAGCAGTCTTACAAAATAAGTGATATCAGTTCAGAAGTCCCTTGGGGGTAAAGGGAAGAGCGAAGCCAGAATCCTACTCACAAAAGAAGTGATATCCATTTTTCGAATGGCTTTCTTTGTGTCACTATGACGGAAGCATACTAATTCTGTTAATTTTATAACAAACGAGACATTTTCGTCATAGTGACACAAAGAAAGTCTCTCGCAAAATGGGTATCACTTCTTTTGTGAGTAGGATTCTGGCGTCACTCTTCCCTTTACTCCGAAGGGGCTTTGAACTGATAAAATAATACTTCACAAACCAAGAAAATATAATTTTACCTGTATCACACATCTCTGTAGCGACAAACTGAACATCCTGTTCATTGGCACCACCACCAACCAAAACAAATAGCGTACAGCCAATCAGCATGCAGAAATTCAAAATTCTCAATACGTCATTACAGTGTGACAGATAACGTTTTAAATAAATCTCCAGAACACAAAATTCTCTCAAATAGTTAGTAGAAAACAAATAAAATAAACCACACAATATTATATCGTTACGTAACGCACAATTTATGAGTAAATACTCTTTATTGCTTCTTTTTTTATATTTTCAACATTTTATTGCGTCATTTTCATGTTTAAAAGATTTTTTTCTGAATAGATGGAAATTCGACTAAAAAGTATATTTGAGTTCGCGTCTAAAAGAACTACCATAGATCGGAAAATGCTCATATTTTGTCCGTTGAAAATCCTACCTCAATAAGTGGTTCCTCTAGCCGCTTTCGAACGTTGAAATATTCTGCTCTGATCCAGCGTAATTCCGCTCTTGGAACTTAGTGTGTACCTTTTAAAAACTAAAAACTATTTTGGCAGAAAATGACTGTATTAAGTGTTTTTTTTAGCTCGAAACTTTGTCTCCCGACTGTCCAGGAGCATATACTCGGCGGTCTGTACACCAGCGTGGCGTGCTTACGTCTCGTAGATAATCCGCTGACCTTGTACCTTATTAATCGACACGTAAAAATTATTTGTATCGCTCAGAACTCTTACGTATAATGTATTCAGGAGGGAGAAATTTTCTAATTTCAGGGTTACTATTGAGATAACTAATTTCATACACAATTATATTCTGCTCATATTAGTTTTAACTTAGAACAGCTAAACTATATAATAAGTCATTGTACTTCGTCATTGTAGCAATGGAGGAAGTTGTATTTTGTGTGTGGTTTTCATTAATTCACATTTCGTGTGTCAAAGGTCGTCCTTTATGTTCGATGGGTTGTGCTTTAAACATCAAGTTGGCTATACACAAGAAAATGCGTAAATATACTATCAAAATTTAAATTACCTCTACGCAGAGGTGGTTAAGGGGAGTCTACCAGGTGTGTAAATATGAAACCGGAATTCGTGCATAGACGGCGTTACCTGTCACTGTGGTTACCGTAAAACTGCGTCCTTGGCGCCACTTGCTTGTTTTAACTGCTGATAACGATTTGCAACTCACAACCAGACAAGTTTCATGTCATAGTGTAGTGTTTAATAGCGTTGAACATGCCGCAATTTGTACCTACAAACTACGATGTGCGGACAGCATTGATTTCTTGTTACCATTTGAAGAAAACTGCTGCAGAATCTGATCGCATGCTTGCCAAAGCTTACGGTGATCATGCTCTTGGTAAGTCACAGTGCTATGCGTGGTTTACAAAATTTAAAAGTGGCGATTTTGACGTGAGAAACAAAAAACGTGGAAGACCACCGAAAACGTTTGCAGACAGCGAATGGCAAGCTTTGTCGGATGAGGATGACGCTCAAACGCAACAACAACTCGAAGATCAATTAAATGTAACACGAGAAGCAGTTTCCATACGATTAAAAGTCATGGGCAAGATTCAGAAGGTGGGGAAATGAGTTCCATGTGCATTGACTGAACGATAGCAGGAAAACCGAAAAACCACTTGCGAAATTCTGCTCACCAGGTACAAAAGGAAATCATTTTTCCATCGAATTGTGACTGGTGACGAAAAGAGGATCTATTTCGAGAATCCTAAGCGTAACAGATCATGGGTAACTCCAGGAGAACCGGCGACATAGACTGCAAGACCAAATCGCTATGGATGGAAGACAATGCTTTGTGTTTGGTGTGATCAGAAGGTCGTATCTATTATGAACTGCTGAAACCTGGCGAAACCGTTAATACCCAACGTTACCGAAAACAAATGATCGATTTGCATTAAGCTTTGCGTGAAAATCGACCAGAATATGACCAAAGACAACATAAGGGGATTGTGCTTCACGTTAATGCACCCTCCCACACAGCAAAACCGGTCAAGGAAACGATTGCGACGTTTGGCTGGGAAATCCTTCCGCATGCGGCTTAATCACCAGACTTGGCGCCTTCCGATTTTCACTTATTTGCATCCATGGTACACGCACTTGCTGACAAGCGCTTCACATCTTACGAAAATGGGTTGATGACTGGTTTGCAGCGCAAGAGACACAGTGTTTTTTTCTGGCATCCACACATTGCCGGAACTATGCAGAAATGTATCGCCAGCGATGGCCAATACTTCGAATAAAATAGTTCCTAGCATTGTCATTCAATCACTGTGTCTTTTCTGTACATAAATTCCGGTTTCATATTTACGCACCTGGTAAATAGACTGCATCCTAGGATCGCAAATCGTGTAGGAGCTCCCTAAGGACATATCGTCTATTTTTACGACTAAACAAAGTATTTAGCCCAGGGTGTGAGTCAATAGCTCAGGGCACTGATTTCACGTAAAACAAGAATGTAGCATGTTTTCATGAAAGTGATGAAAGTATTTTAATAGAATATTTATATTCGCGATGTTATATATTTTCAATGTTATATAATTTATTCATAGAATAACTCTATTCTAAAATGTCAACTTCTAATTGCAACGCCAGAAATTTAACAAACTCAGTGCTGTGATATGATGTCACGTGGAAATACTAACTTTTTCTATAAACTTGGACAGCAATCGGTCATTCTAGCTATGTTAATATTCAGTTGTTTCATACAGTTAGGTATATGAATAGAGGGAAAATTATTCTGTTTTGTTGGAGAGGGGACTGAAGCCACGAGATGGAAGGGAGAGGCATTTCGGCCGTATTGGCTGGCATATTTAGATACCCTCTTTTCTGAGTATTGAATCTCTGAGGTGCACTCATCCTCCTATTGAAAAAGGCAATCCTCACAGTACTCGGTATAGAGTGACTCTAATGGGGCCACATAAGATGGCTGCTGATGAACCGGAATTTGGCTTCATGTGATGTCATGTATGTTCTCTCTATTTTCTTTCTAACTCTATGAGTTGTTTCTTTCAGGTAATTACAGTAAACATTAGATGGAACCCATATAAATAATCGGAACAGAAGTTTCGTCCATCTGTTGAAATTATCTTACATATGCATGGTAGAATTGTTTGGGATGTCTTAGAGAGCTGCTGTAGTCATCTGGAATTGCAAGTATGTATTTGAGTAATTATAATTGTGGTAATATCAATGTATTCAGAGGAGCGCTTATTGTGGTGAACCTACGTTGTTAATTATGATTCGGCATCTGAATCAGTAAGCCTAATTTATTATTCTGGAACTGCTATGTGTTTTTTTTTTAGAATAAGACATTCGGATTTATCGGCACGACTTTAGTATGTGTTTTCTGATATTCTGACCGAATCTTCAACTCATTCCAAATGGCTCAGACAGGGTCTACTTTAAGTGCATCTGCTTATGGCCTATTAAAGAAATTCGGTTCAGAATCAATGAATATAGTAGTATATTTGGAGCAATTTTTGGGATATTGTGTTAGTTTGATAGTTGGAGAATAGATCCTTCAAACAAAGTAAATCTATTTATTTCACTTATTGGTCACGAACTCTATACCTTGTTACGTGACTTGATTGCTCCAGAATTAGTACAAGATAAAAGTTTCGAGGAGCTATCAAAGTTATTAGTAGGTCACTTCGAAGCGAGTAAGAACATTATAGTGGAGCGCTACAAATTTCAGGCAAGCATAATTTGAACAAGCAAAGGACTTTGTAATGCACCCAAAGAAACAGGCAGCTAGATATGAATATGGGGATATGTTAGATGAAATGATTCGAGATCAATTGGTTACGGGAGTCTACAACGAAAGTACAATGAAAAGATTACTAGCTAACTCTAAACTTACTTTGCAACAGGCAATTGACACTCTAGTGATTGAGGAACAAGTCGAGGCAGACACGAAATACTTTCGTCTAAAATTCACATCAAATAATGATTGCTACGAAATACGTATCGAAGTTCAATACAAGCTAAATATCTACAATTCAAAATCTGTTAATTCTAATGCATGTAATCGTTTTTACTCAACATATGGTAGATGTCCCGCCGCCAATGCCATCTCCCGGCGATGTTCACGTACAGGCTACTGGCAGAACGTATGTTATAATAAATATAAACAATTTACTGCTTCTAATCAAACCTACATATCAAAGTAAGAGTCACAAGATAATAATTTACGTGACGTGACTGGAATTTTCATTGATGACTGCTTGGGTCACAGTTCAGAAATAAAAAATAAAGATTCCATTATAAGATAAATCACTATCAATGATCATGTTATTATCACGTGAATACATACTGGTAATTATGAAAATCTCATGTCATGGTTAACTTTTGGTTAATCTCGATCTCATGCAACTTTCAATCCAGGTACATTAAAAAAATCAACTGTCGATGGCGGTGCCATGGATATTATAGGAACAGTGAAAGCTAACATAAAGCTCAACAACAGGGAGATTGAAATATTATTCCATGCAGTCCCTTTTAATTTACGAAATATTATTTTAGGACGACAAGGTTTAAATATGATTTGACCGAACTGGCAAAGAATTTTCACAACCTCTATGATAGATGTTTGTGTTGCAACCGACATGATCCAAACTAACCTGAAACACGTCAGGTTTTTGAGTAAGTAGACATTATTTCACAGTCTAAGGGTGTTATAGAATGAGATTCGAATATGTATAATACAATCAAAAAAGATCTAGAGAATCTAAAAGGTGGCCAGAAACAACTGTTGCTTTTTGTATCATCCTTGTCAACATCTTATAGTACATATATCATTAAAGTAAGAAAGTAATAGATATAAAACATATATCATTATTATTATTTGATTTCGATTTAAGGATAACAGCAACGGGATTATTATTTTTTTATTAAAAATTATACAAAGTACCCACCCGTTGTTGCGGGGTGAATAACATATGGTGGTAACACTAATAATTCTACTACTACTATTACTATCACTTCAACTACTACTACTTCTACAACTACATCTACTCCAACTGCTACTCCTACATCTGCAACAACTACAACAGCAACAACTACTACATCTGCAACAACAACTACTACATCTACAACAACAATAACTGGTACTACAACCACTTCTACAACTATTACTATAACTATAAGTAATACTATTATTATTATTATTAATATGAGTTACCCATACCGTACGTAATATACATAAAATAAAGTGTTAACAATTAATCAATCAGAATTTGAATAAAATCTTTAAAATATTTATTTATTCATATCATTATTTTTTAGATTAAAAATGTACAAAATATTAATTTCATTGTTATAAGCAAAAAACAAAATATTGTTTTTATTAATTAGATTGCGGCACAGACCCTTTCTGTGATTTAAAATACGTAAAGCCCCTGCACCTGACCCAAGGAATACGTATGCAAAATTTGATTATAACCAATGCAGGCATGTAGATTTAAATCATGCTCAAACAAACAGAGTTTCGGTTGTATTTAACTTACCTGCTCCATTTCTTTTATTATTGGATCTCTTAGTATCTGCAGATCTATATTCACTATCGCTGGATGCACTGAAAACAAAGCAAATTTGAGTTCTACGTTTTGTTATATATAATATTATTTGAAGACAAGTGTTAAAAGAATTAGGTCTATTTTACGATCTTGAGGAGGATATTAAATTGTAAATGAAAACTAGACAATCTAGATTTTTAGCGAATATGAAGCGGGGAGGACATTTGGATTTATGAATAATAAGCGACCAAATTCAGCAAAATAATGCGACAATATCTTTATCCTAAAAAATATGTTTAACTTGTTCCAAAATATAACTAAACAAAACACTCCCGATGTGCATATTTCCATTTAGTAACTAGAAAGTACGTTCGCTCATTTACTGTTTCGGAGTGCTACACTATGCCAATATTCTGTCGGATAACAGTGATAAAAGCAAAGAAATGTGAACAGATAACATATTTATTTCAAATCGAAAGGCGTATGGTGGGAATATAAAATGTGATGTAAACAACATTTACGATATAATGGGAAACTAGCTTGCAATTGAACAAGAACAAGAATTCTAGAAGTACTGTCGAAACCTGTATAGGAGATGTAAGCTGGTTCCAAATATTTTTTTTTTAATGTGTAACTTTCCAAAACTGTTAGATTATTTGCTTTCGTATTGGAGCAACCTCTACTTGTTGAACTGACTCAATGTGACGATGAAAAATTGTTAGTTTTTTGAAAAGTGTAAAATTGAAATTTGGCACGCGGGGCTACAGAATTCGTTGTGAGTCCGAAGAAATTACCGAAACGGATTTACACTCCTACCTCCAGTATAGAGAAATGTGATTAAAGTTAGCGGAAAAGAAAACAAATATAATGTTACGAAACAATTTTGTACCAATAAAAAACTCGAAAGAAATTGTATTAAACAAGAGGAAAGTTGTATGTCTACAAGCAAAATGCAGTTTCATACGCCCTATAAGAAACATAATACTATACAAGTGTATAGTTCTTTTCAGTTGCGAATGCAGTGGTCGAATCACGAATTAACACATCAGCAAACACTGACACAGACAACAGACACGCCAGTTGAATGGCGAATGCAGTGGTGCTCACTGAAGAAGTTTCGTGTGAATACAAGGCCTGATCGCTGTTCTCCTGCTTAATCGCCCAGATACGAACGGATAATAATAATCTTTATTCATGAGCTATGAACAGATATACAAGTGCAGTATAAAACAAATTCAAAAGATAATGCTGTAAATTATATCCGGTTACATAACACCAGGATATAATAATTATAATTTAGATTATAAAACACAGTCTCCCAAGTATTTCACAATAAATATATACAAAATTTTCATCACCATTCTGGATATAGAAAAAAATACAAGGGCTGGTACAAGAGTCCTGAACCTGCATGGTATAATTCTGAAGAAATATATTTATAGTTCACAATTAATCAGATCATAAATGTATAAAACAAGTTAGAGACAAGTCAATCACTTAAGCAATTAAAAAATAGATAATAATAATTTGAAAGGGAATACAAAAAGATATGGTAAGTGTTTTGCTCAAAGTGTTTGAAACTAATTGTGCAAAGAGCATTGAAGTATCTGTTTTCACGACATCTGAATGCTCCCCTTTCGCGGTCGATTGCTTCGGAGATTAAACAAAACGAGGGGAGAGAGAATAGACGCACCATGCAAAATGACAACGAATTGAACAAATGGGTATGGCTAGGGTTGCCTTTTTATTTCTTTGTTAAATGTGAACTGTTGGTAGAAAAATATAGTTATTCTCTGGTTCGGGCTAATTAGGGATATCGCCATCATTTTCAGTTTGGGGGTATCAAGTCAAAATTAGTAGGGTGTGAGTAACGTTTTATTCGTTTTTTATCGATTTTGATCATAAAAATAAAATTAGGAGCCAGAATCTAAAAAATCTCTGAAGTTTCCTTCCGGACTTCAATAATTTCAGAAAGATTCTTTCTATATCAACTTTACTTTGATTTATTTCAGAACGAATATCCTTAACACCTGTATGAACACTATTGATTTTATCCGTTATAAATTGGATGGTATCCACCCGAGCTTTCAAATCAGCTTCTAACTGCATCTTGACATTACTTATTTTCCCATCCATAATAGTTTCAATATTCCCTATTTCGCCAACTCATTTCCTTTTCGGGAAGAGGACGTGTTGAGTACATCATCAGGGATTCTACCATGATTTTAAATTATGGGGAAAAGTAAAGTCGAAACAAAGTTAGGAGGAGGAAGTAAAATTTTGAATGACTTAAATCGATTTCTAACTGTAAAAATTTTGAAGGTGGGATGTGCGTTTGTCTATTTCGAGGGGTGACACTCCACATTAGTGTGTCTGCCAAAATCCCTGATCAGGGCTTCTTAGCTGGCGGGCCTAAGAACACGCACCATCGGAGGGCTAGGATGTTGCGTGTTTATATGTACTTAAGCAAACAGAAATGCGTAATTAAGCGTGAAATTCGTTTATATTCAATACAGCAACGAAGAATGTAATATCTTATTTTAATATTAAGTATTTTGTATCAAGAACGAACAACTGTAGTGTAGGTTGTACCGAGCGACCGTAGTTCATGTTAATTCTCTGAGAGCGTCGGTTTAGCAATCTGAAGGTCCTTGGAACGTTCTCAGTGGCCTCCCATTCTGACTTTTCCAGGGGTTTCCCCTCAGTCACACCAAACAAATGCCGGAATGGTAGCTACAAACTAGAACCCAACCTTCCAACATCTCCCCCGCACTGTGGTGGTCTGGCTCATGTTAATAAAGGTCAGTATTCCGATTAATTGAGTTAATCAGAATGTACTGCCACTGTCTTATCCTACGCATATTCACGCTAGCGTCGGCAGAATAATAACAAAGAAGATTATTGGGATATTAGTTATTGTAATCTGTTTATTTACGACTTTTAGGTGGCTCTGACTGGAATAGAGATGGGGAGAATTGGATGGGTATCCTGACACGCGCCTCGTGAAACTGACAGAAACCTTGGAAAAACTCAGTGAGGATGATCGACCGCGGATTCGAATCCGCGTACGTACCTACGAGTCAACTGATTTGATGTGAATGTATCACTGTTTATATAGATTTTGTTCTGATGGCATTCTGAGCCTAAGATGTATAAAAATCCATAAATCAATTAAATTCGTGTCCCGATGAAATATCTAAGGGGAATATGTAGCTCTTGTAATGTTGGGACTCTTTCGTACAATAGAAGTCATTCCACAGATGGTAGAGTAAAGGAATCAAAATCTCAGACCAACTATCCTGTTCCGATTTGCTCTTTCAATCACTTCCCACCAAACGAGTACAAGAATAGTGCCGTAATCAAACAAATATCTCCCTCCTTGCCTACTGCGCATAGTGGGAATAAAATATTTGTTTAATTCTCTGGGAACGTACGTTGAAGATTACGGGGAATTGCACAGCCATAATTTTCAAAGAATTTATTAATTTGTTACTAGCTTGCTTAACGAGCTTCTAAGGACTGAAAGTCGTATTTTGGTAAAGTACTTCCGAAAGACTCCGTTCAATGGACTACAACAGGAATTGAACCCGTGACAACGCGCATTGAATGCGAGCGTGGTAACCTCTCGGCCACCACGAATTCTCATTGTCTTTCTGTTAAAAAGATTAGATCGCTTCGGAAGTGAATATTACTTCCTCATACTGTAAATGATTGTGTATTATTCTTTGTTCAATTGAATTGATTTAATTTATGGCATTCAGGCACCTAAGACTCAGGATGGAATAAGGAAGGTTAAAGAATACAGGAAGATGCCAGCCAGGGCCTAAGTTGAAGGTGCCATCCCAGCATTTGCCTGGTGTGACTAAGGAAAAACCTGGACAGACCTCAGTCATCATGATCGGCCGCTGGAATTGAACCTATGACCTCCCCAACGCTCTACCACCGAGCTACGACAGCTCTTTTGTGATTATACTTTGTGCTTTCTCTCTTCAATTGGCGTGAACGGGATTCGAACTCGTCATTTTTCGGTTACTAATACGACATGGTAACATCTGGAAACATCGGGTAATTGCCTTAAAAGCAGGACAATGGACAACCGGATGTTTTAAATTAAATATATACTTCTTACTACCCTTCCAAGCCCAATGAGACCAATGTCTGACGTACGTTGCGTCATGCATCTTCCATTAAAATAAGAAAAATAGTCTCTTGCATATTCCTTTCTTTAATAGAAAATCTACTAACAGGTATATCGTCCTTCCCTTACACTTTCTTTCATAAAGGCCTTATATAGTATTCGAATCATATTCTCCATTGGAAGCACTGCTTTCTATAACATGTTGTGTAAACACGAGTGTTTTGGTGATACCAGCGCCATCACAACAAATGCATTCCCAACTGAAAGAAACTTTATGCAAACTCAATATTTACAAACAAAACATTGAAATTCAGTTATGCCTTTACCTGAACCATTTTCTATGGAGAAAGGAGGTATATTCTTGTTATAATCATCTGTAATGTTCAAAAGGAGCTCAAGGTCCACCTTTTCTTCTGAACCTCCAATCTTAATGATGAAACTACAAAATAAAGAAATGCTTGTGTCAATAGCAAACAATATGATATAATTTACTTGTGATATTTTCCAAACACTTTGTCTCTGATTCAATCCCCCTTCATATTTACTTTTTAAATAGCTTTGAAGGATCTTATTATGTTAATCGACGTATGTTTGCTTTGTACTTATCAGTTGTAAACAAAACCAATGTCATACGAGGCTAATAAACGTGTTGGGCTGTTTACTAGTGTTGAATGCCAACGTAAATTTCTAAGGTGTAGGCACATTTGCTGGTATCTTCATATCTAAGTTACCCAGAACAATGGAGCACAGGAAACTACTGGAGAACCACGGTATACTTGTGGCAAGACTAAGTTCATAATTCATTCTTAACCTGTCGTCTTCCCACGGCATTACTTATAAGATGATCCAATAGAGACGTCAGGAGACAATTATTATGAACTATTTTCAACAAAACTACTGATAGCAATGGGATTAAAGTTACGCACCTTTTGTGGTAATGCTAACTGAGAACCCCCGTGTTACGCAAAAGTAATCACTTTTATATTTGGATGGAAAAGTAGTGTATTTTATTAATGCAAATCTTACAAAAAATCTACAACCTATATATTTGTATTAATATAACAGGAATTAAGTAATTTAAATTCTCGATGATATTAATATAACATTTTGTTAAAATAGTCAAACAGCGCAATATCTAAATGCAATTCTCACTGCGCCCTATCGTACGTACCATAACTAGTAGGACAGTGTATACTACGTTTGGAAAGTAGTAGCAACAGAAAACCATCGTGCCATATAAACTGCAGTTGCAGGTGGTAGAACAATGATACACAGTCCTGTGCAGCATATTGGTAGAGAGAGATGTACAATGATTCTTGTTTGAGATTAAATTGTAAACGTCGTCCTACGGCATTTTGTTTCGCGGAGTAGATCTTCCAAGATAAAGAGTGGAGTGGACGAAGCTGAAGAGACAGAATCGACATTTTAAAGAGGTGTGTGGTGGTATATTTATATTTACGCACCACAATCAGGATGCTTGGACAAGAATTCAAAATACTTCATTCATCTACTTCAACTAACTACAGTAAATGGGGAGAGCGAAAAAAAAGGTGATAGTTTGCTATTATATGAACGAAACAAACACAAAGAAATAACAGTAGACGGTTAGCTACAGTAACGTGTTCGTTCTTCATCGCAAGTAACACCTACTCCAATCGTATTTTGACCTGTAACGAGAAGTAGCTGTTCTAAGCTAATGGAAGCAACGTTTGCAATTGTGGTTCGATGCTTGTAACCGGAAAACACTCATTTATTTCCCCTATTTCTATCGCATTTTCGCCAAAATCGTTCCCCTTTATCTTCCACAATCTCTATATTCTAAATTATTTCAAAAGTAAACCCCAATAGTCTACAAACTTTTATCAGCAAAGCACGTTCATTCCCAGTTTACTGTTAATAACGTTTGTGGCACGCATGTTACTTTTATTCACCTGTCAAAATATTATCTTTCCAGCTCACAAGTTCCTGATGCTTAGTTCCTAAAGCACGTAAACAAAACTTTGATAACATTACATGTAAAATGGCTAATACATTTATTTATTAATAATATAGGGGTTTTACTTAATAGATTCATATTTTATACATTATACAAGTAACTTATGTGATTTAATGTAGTGTCAAAGACAAAATTAATATACTGTTATATGTATTACTTTATTACGTTGTTTTCCTTTCTTTATTGTAAGAAATTTCATACAGGTTAGACGGATATTAGGAAACGCTTAAGGTTATGGAGAAAAGCATAGCGTATTAAAATAACAGTTTTGTTTAAATAGTGTTTTTGTTAAAGTTTATACAATGTTTGCAATAAAGAAGTTGATCACTTTCTCCTCGGAATGACAAAGAAACGCAACAGCGAAGTATAATTTTAAAATGTTCATGGATGATGTAACTTTAATTGAAACCTAAAAGATTTGATTAATTCTTTCATGGATATATCTACACAAACTTATAATTTTAAAAACTACAATAACATTTATCAATGTTAATATATTTAAAATAAACATAAGAAAAGCCTTACTTTAAATTTACGATTTGTTTACATTATACATACCTGATGCACATTAGGAAAAGGAACCAAACAAGAAAACACTCCCCCATGGTTCATCTATGTGAACTAGAATCAAACGAAAAATAAGCTTAGAAACACATATTTGTTAAGATAATTTTCGTTAAAAGCTAAAAAAATTTCTACCCCATTTCGGAATCTTCATTTGTATTCTTTTATTTGATAATCTCTACAAACAAAATACTGATTGTTACAGCTTAAAACATTATTAATAATAACGTATATTTCGTTTTTAAATTCACCGCATATCCCTGTTGGAAACTAAAGTTAATTCTTTGTATCTAACTGATATAATACAAATGACAAATTAGGAATATCATTCTTCTTGACTATATTTCTACATCCATTCATGTTTTATATGGTGTGTCACAAGTTCGAATCTTAGTTGCACTCTTCTTTATTATAAATATGGACTCTGGAATCATTAAATGTTAAAAGGAACCAAGTAAAAATTAGACATTTTTCTTCATTTTTCTCTTTGAACCTATACAAGAGAACATTTTCCATCAAACTATGCTAAAGGAAATATGAATGACTTTTCAATCATAGTAATTCATAGTACTAGGTCATATTTTTATGGCATGTTAAAACGGACCAAGTCAGGGACTTGATTTCTTTTAACAAAATACCTAGTTGTAATGTTTTCATGCATTGATGAACACGATGTCTGGGTTAAGTCGAGATGATCTCGATAGGTAGAATCTGTGTATGTGACTTAATTATTCCGTGAATGTTGATTCTGAAGCTTACTTCACTTATGTTGTACGAAAATGTCAATTGTGTTTACTCTTTTGATTGGCGAATGGTCAAAGAAGTGCGTTCACAAAATTTATAACTTTGTTAATCGTTGTTCGGTGGGTTCAGAACTTTCACCCTATGGGGCGATTTCATGCCAAATAATAATAAAAAATAGACCTTAAGTTTGACAAAACACGTGTATTTGGTAATTGTGTTCTATGAATAAATGTGATCAAAAATGCAAAATTTGACTTCTTTTGTCACTTTTTGTTTATGAGTTATACATTGAGGCGCATGCGCGAACAAAAGTCTATGTGCTATATTTTAACATAGCACAGCTTTTCAATTGTTAAAAATAAGAAAAAAAAACATCGACTGATTTTTGACGCTTTTCGAAACCTTTAAAAGCCCGCAATTTAAATTTTTTTGACCTATGCTGCTCAAACTTGCATCATTGTTTTCAGAATTTCAACGGCTTAAATTTGATATATTAGTTTACTTTATTGGACGAATCTTTATATTTAAAGAAAAAGCAACAAAAGTTGTCTTTTGAAACTACTCAAAATGTACTTTTTTGTAGGAAAAGATATCTTCAAAATGCATTTGATTAGAATGTGTGTGCCAAATTTCATGAAGGCATCTCAATGGGATCGTGTTGAAAAAAAAACCTAACAGAACTACACAGCTACTTATGCACAACGTATGTAAATAGCTTAAAGGGTAGTACGCATAAAGGCTTTTGGCTTAGTAAAAAGTATCTTAATTTTACTTCTATTGTTCAATAAAGCTTGTAAATCTAGTGCAGCCTGATGTCTGTACTTTAAAAAAGGCAGTATGAATTATTAGTTAATTACAGGCTAATAAACCTACTACATTTACTACTTCATTATATATAATTATAAGCTCCTTTGGTTATGATAAGCACCCTTGCAATTAACCAGATCTTGAGAAGGAACGCATCCTGAACCGACTATAGTATGTCGTCGTCATCGGCAGTGATTTACTGCCTGTTAAACATGTAATAATTGCAATGATTAAGATTTGGAGAACTTTCTAATTATTCTTATTTACCACACATTTTAAAAAGCAGTAGATTACAGTGAGTTTGCATTTGTCGTAATTGTACTTAGTTAGCTCAAAGCTCCACGATTTCTACTGGAGCTTTCATCAACACAAGGAATACGATAACTACTCCCGGATTCCGTACCTTGCAGCAAAAATTGAATAACATTTCCGTAGTATTCTGTGGCAATACCATATCTCGCTTTCTATCGAGCACAATAATTACATTTTGGGATATATCAAATTTTGAATTCAGTTCATTATTTGATCCTTTTGCTATTAACCGCGGAAGGAAATTCAAAACAGGCTTCAATTAGCTTTAGCATTTGATGAGCCAGCTGAGTGTTCAATCTGCAAGTAAGTTCCTGATACTGAGATTTGTTTGTATCCCAACCCAGTCCAGTCACTCATCATCACCATGATTTATTGCGGCGCGGTTATCACATAACTTCAATACAGTAGATTTTAAAATAAAAATATTGAAAGAAATATGTTCCAAATGTCATTGTAGTGTAAAACTGTAAAACTGATCGTTTTATTCCACAAACTTAAAACTCAATTGATTTGAATTTTATTTATTACCTTTAGGCATCTCAGCCTCGGGCTGGAATAGGGCGAAGAAGATAGTGGAATCTTGTCGGCCAGAGCCTAGTATGTAGGTACTTTCCCAGCATCCGACTGATCTGACTGAGGAAAAATTCTGAAGAAAACCTCAGTCACGATGGGCGGCCGTTGCGATCGTTCCCGGGACGTTCCGATTGCTAAGCCAACCAACAGAGCTAGGGTCGCTTGGTTTTAAAACTCAACTTGAGAAAGGTGACTCCTTTCAATATCATTCAAACATTAAAGCCACTTGTAACAGCAAGCTTCCCAGGACCAGGGGAAATAGGGAAGGAGGACGAGAAATGATTAATATTATTCAGATTATAATTTAAAAAATAATAAATAAAAATGAAGCAAGCTGAAACCATGACTGTTGTGTGGCTTCTCCTGAAACCCTCTTCCCTTCAATAACAAAAGCCAATCCGCATAATTCAGAAACCACGGTATAATCAAACGCCTGTAATAAAAGAAAAGATGGCACCCGAAAACAAAGTCAGATCAGTATCGCTTGATTAAGGTCCGAATCGAATCTTGCCAAAACAAGCTGTCTAAGTTTGTGCCGTTGGAAAAATTTGAACAAACAAATCATAAACTTGAATGAATTAGATTTAAAATGATTTATTAATCAAAGATTAACACAAAGTTAAATCAATAACTATTCACAACAGATTAGTGTTAATATCAATCGACGCTTCAATTATCGAAATTGGAAGATCTCTATTAAAGAAAAACGTTATAAATTTCAAAATTGAACTTTAATACAAATATTATACTGTGAATATATTAAGTTTGAAAATTTAATGATTTAATTTGCGAGAGACCAAGTCTCAAAACTAATTCTTTGATTCAACTACTCAATAAAGAATCCAACCTTGCCATAACAAAAGTGAACGAACACTGCAAACTCGAACAAATCAAATTAATCGAAAACAAAATCGAATCAAATTCACTCGCCCATACACACACTTCAAATAAAAACAAAATTAACACTTACCATTTCGGAACAGGAAAGAAGTTGATAGAAAGATAGATTACCATTCCAGATGATTCCTTTTAGACACTCTTCAAGGGTGACTGAACAACCCATAAGTCCAACAAATCAAATAGAGAACAAAGCCAAACCGAATTCAGAGACCGAAATGAACAGTTTTAGATTTATGATACGTTCGGTATTACCTTATGATCACGACTTACAGAACGTTATTCGCTTTAATTCCGATATTAAATTACGAACTAATTACAAACAAAGTCAATTAGCACTCAAACGATAATTGCCTGATTATTAACTTCCAACTAGGATCAAATTAGCTCACACTCTACTAGAACATGTAACTAACCAATACATTCCCACTTTCTTACCCATTTGCTAGTGAGTTGATTATTAATTTTAAACTGGAAATTTAATCTCGACCAATATGGATATAGTCAATGTTTAAAACTTACTCACGATGTTTAATTGTAAGGTTTACTGGGTTTAATGGGTTTTAACTTCTCAAATTAAACGGTCAAATTTTACTTGCGCTGACGAAGTAAACAAACTTACGCCTTTAACGTTCAAATTTTTTAATACTATTACCACGTGGTCTTTAACCGTAAAGAAAATTAACCCATATCCTTAATCAACCAAAAGGACTTCTTATTTAATTGGGAAAAACAATCAGTTGCTAAAGCGGTTTAATTAGTCACAATTATCAGAACCAAAACTTTAGATGAATTTCTTTCAGTCTTAATTGGCCACGATGACTAATTTACAACTCAAAGTTTAAATCAATGATTCGCCAATAAATAAATTAATATTTATTCTAATTGAATAGAAATTCCAATTCGAGACCAGACGCACAGATCAAGGAAAACAAATCAAACAAGCCACTACTTTTAAATTAAAGTAATCGGAGAGAAGAAATTAAATAGCCAATTGAAATTAAATTACTCCCGTTTTAAAAGAATAAATGAAAACCGAACTGAGTCAATTAATTTTTCATTAATAAGCTTTTAGCCCGAAAAAAACGTAAAAGTTATTTTGAAGCGAGAAACAAGTTGCATTCTTCATGCCCATTCGACAGTAATTCCAGCCAGACAACCTCGCTCATAAACAGCAACACATATCCTCGGATGCGACGACCCACTACCTTCTTCCCTGCGACTCAGTGCTTGCTTCCATCGAAACAAGTTAGAAAATTACGTAATCAAAGAAACGAAGTGCATCTCTAGACGTAGAATCTCTCTAGAGATAGAAGCACACAACAGTGCTGGCTCTGTCAATCCCTCTTCACCAAAACAACTAGTAACAAATGAACAACGAAAGACATTCAGAGTTGCACAAACCCAAACTTCGATCTCTCGCAAAATTGTACAATTAAAAAACCAACTCATAAAAAAAAATCCCTATATATTTTTTCCATCATTTAAATACAGTATAACACGATAACAGGATAAAAAAGTAAGGAATGACCTTGGGTGCATTACAAAACCCAGAAAAAAATGAACAGAGATCTCAACCCCCTCATACCCCACGTCCCCAAATTCAAGAAACACAACTGTCGGTGTGAGGTTGGAGCTCAACCCACAAGTAAAAACAATCGATATGTTCACTTCGCTCTTGTTTCTAATAACCAATTGCATGGAAATTTCTACACTACTCACTACTTTGATTTGCAAGGATAATGAAAGGATGTGAATTTTCTTACATATTTTATAACAGAGATGTTTGAATAGAATACAAAATCTCGTAAGAGATATTATTGCAGACATAGAAATTTAAATTTAGAAAAAATCTATTATTCACAGTCGATGATTTCTTCCAATTGAAATACAACATTTCCTTCAGATAACAAAAACTCTTCATGCAATCGAAAAATCAAGTAATACACGTTCTCATTAGTTTGTAACTAAAAATACTTTGTGGCATGAAAAGAACTGCTTATTGGAAACTAAATACGCCTTTATTTGTGGCATGAAACAGGTATCAGAATATTTGATCCTACCCTTACGTGAAACAAAATCTCGAAATTAAAAAAAAATATAGTAATTAAATCCCTGAATAAGTATAATGACTCTACTCGAGACATAAATGAAACTGAAAACAACACTAATATAATGAAAGACTTAGGATCTGACCCTACGCTATTTAAACTGTCGAACGTAAACTGAAGTAAATCAGTTAAGGTCAAAATCGCCTTAAATGCCAGGTGGATTTCAACCAACTTGTCACTTCCAAAAAACTTTAGGAATATCTTAGTCTTGCTTTACCTAATTTTAGAACATTAATTATACTGAGCAAGACTTCATCCAAGAAAATAATTACGTTAATGGTATGATATGCCTGATAGGAAAGAAGGACCATTTGACTCACTTTCTATCGTGGGCAATTTCCAGGTACCCAACATTCTTATGTGCAGAATGGTCACTGACTTCATGCACCTGATCACAAGTACGTACATCTACTCTTCCTTGTAGGATAATTACTACTACTACAAACAATTATCAAAAATTAAAAAGGAAACAATGGGCTGATCTTACCGATTCCATAGAACCACTGCTTTCCTTGACCCATCTGAGAAGTAGTTCCCAGTTTAGTTTTCAATCTCAAATTATCAATCCTCAACGATGATACGAATATTCTCCAAAGAAATATTCAAATATTCCATTGAAGCCATAACATTACAGTTGTATGATACGGACATACGTGCTTAACAGCCCACTCGGCATTCAACTCTCGTGACTGAATTAGACTTCATATTCAGGATTACACACAAATTCCTCACTAACTATACACTATTTCCTTCCTCACCATTCGATAGACAAAATTGATCTAACAAGTCAGAGCTTAATCCCGCGTTCACAGAGAATTAATTCACAAAAGTGCCTGTAGATGGCACAAACATCGCTACAGCAAAAGTTGTTCTGACCGTGATACTGATGAGAGACAGTGAGGAGTCGGATGAATCATAGTTCAAAGATTCAATTTTAACAAGAAAGAGTTTTATTTTAATTAACAACATATTTCTTTCAAACTAATTTTTGTAACAACGGAGAAAATTAAGTTATTACACACTACAATCAATTTTAGTTAATCTTAATCACAAGAATTATTTTTCTTCTTGGCTACAACAACTTGTAATTTGATGGAAGATTTTTGAACTTCCTCACTGGACACGGACCATATAAGAGCAAGTTGAAAGACACGAATCTTGTGGAAGACAATAGGTGCCGCAACTGTAACGTGATTGATACCCCTGAGCAAACTATATTGCGATGTACAGAAACTGAACATTGTCCTCCTGGAACTCGCTAACAAAATCTCGTCATATCACAGGAAAAGTTTATTTAGTGGGGAGCGGCCGCGGATAGGAGTTGTACATAATGTAATCAACGAAACATCAACAAGACCATTGTGAACCGGTAGCGCAAGTGAGGATTGCTGGTCAACAAGATACAACACTTATCCGAGAATCTATCATCACACCCGAGAATATGTCCGTCCGAGAAATAAGATACGCGCGAAATCCCATCGCAGATTAAAGCAAACTTAAACAATAAACTAATAAACAATATAAACGTAAACAAAACCGAAAACAAAGTGAAATCTTCTCTTGTTTTACATGTTGTGGTGGTTAATAATGGAAATTAGACCGTAAAAAATAGTGTAGAAAAAATATCGAAAGCAGAGGAACCTTAGTTAAAACGTTTCAGAGTTCCGAAATTATTTTACAAACAATTAAGGAAATTATATCTTCTGTGAATAAGTATTAAGGGTCTCAGCGTAGTGTGTGAGTGACCTTCCGAACCATTAACTGCTGAAATTGGTATTCCGGTCCACCCGAGAGCGGAGCCCACTCTCAACAATCAGTCGGGTGAGTACAGTAGACCAGAAATAGAGCGGAGTGTCAACAAGGCGAAGAAGAAAACATTTTAGTATTATGTTTTGAAATGTATATATCACTAATAAGAAAATATCTTCTCGTATCTTTACAGGCCATTCTGGAGTCAATGTTTTTGTGTTGTCTTGTGATGCCCTGTTTGGGCTACGTGTTAAATGTTCCCTTGTATAAAATATAGAAATATTTAAAAAAAACGAATATCCAGCCCTCAATTTTAAAACACAAGACCAGAATTGCTTTCTGGACACCTGGTAAAAGAAAAGTCCCGCACCAACCTAAGTCCAAGGGGAGCGAAGGAGCTTCTCGGATTGCCTGAACTCCGGTAATCTCTAAGAAAAATCTGTCCCAAATTGAGGAAAGCGAACAACTGGTTGTGACGCATATCCTTGTAAGCGCGCAACTCAATTTGAGCAAATAACGCTGAGAGACATGGGTGAAAACTGGGTGGGTCCTAAATGTAATGTAAATCAGAACACATTGTTCGCCGTCTCTGATATCTGTAACCGCAAAGCAATTTTCACGTTGCACACGCGCAGACACGCTGTTGCTATTTGTACGGGGTAACACCAAATACTGTACGGACCGCAATAGCGCAGACCATATGCCAGCGAGCATACTATGAGGGACATGTGCCGATTTCGCTATGATAAACTTTGACATTTTCTTACAAGGTGAAAGTCATTTCCAATATATGCAAACAAC
This sequence comes from Lepisma saccharinum, assembly GCA_022664845.1. Taxonomy (NCBI): domain Eukaryota; kingdom Metazoa; phylum Arthropoda; class Insecta; order Zygentoma; family Lepismatidae; genus Lepisma; species Lepisma saccharinum. Next base: position 32,229 of record JAGDQP010017150.1, read on the forward strand.
ACGAACACAATTTCGTCGGTCTGTTTTAGAAATTGTTTGCGTTTGCATAAAAAAAGTGTTGTGGGCTACACGTCATGTATGTTACTTTAACATTCAATAATAAACTAGAAACAGCTATTTGAGCAGTTATTCATTTAAAAAAAAATCACTTGAATGAAATGGAAGAAGACATTACTAATAAAATATATTGTAAAAAAATGCAAATTGTATATTACATATATAGTTGAATATTATTTAACTATAAAGTAATAATCGAACTAAATAATCATAAATTGACTTTAATAAAAGAACATATTTATATGGCGAAATTGTATGCACTAACACCTTTCAAGAATGTGGGCTGAACGCCGACAACTCACACGAAAACTGCCTACTGTGTATTACCGTCATCTCGGGTGACTTCGGACACTTTATCAATTGTTTTTAAATTTACAGTCGTAGTATTAATAGTACTGCAACCAAAAGATTATTTTAAAATACCTATGACTCGCGTATGTGTTTACATAATACAAAAAGCGTTTATATTATTTCAACAATCATTGAAAAAAAAAAATATTAAACATCGTCCGAAGTCGCCCCATAAGGTGGAGCGTTTTCGGACACAACGAATGTTCCGTTTAATCCGATGTATGCCTTGTAACAGAGGTGTCATCACACACATTGCAATTATTATATGCCGTCTTCTGTGTTTCTGAAAGTTAATAATGTTATATATTTAAACTGTTTATTACTTTTGATGTGTTTATTTTATATTTAATATGTTCATTATATTTAATTTGGTAACAACCAGAATACCTGCATTTATTAAATTCACTTACAGGCTACAATCATGACACAAAAAGAAAGTACCTATACTGCTGCAAGTCAAAAATTAAGCAAACGAAAGGTTTGCAACCATTCGAGTCCGGGACAATTACTCTTAAATCGTTTTTCGATTCTGTCAATTCTATTCAGGTAGCTTCTAACTAAGAGATGCAGGTCTGTTGTTTTAAATGTTAAACCTGATTCAGTACATTTCAAAAGTCCGAGTACATTTCTTTCCTCCTCATCTGTCAAATATTTCTGTCCCCATGTTGACCTGCATGTTTCTTTTTAATCTTGTCAAGGAGAGTCCTTTTTGGTATCTGATATTAACTGCCAACTTGTCTAATCGTCATTTTTCCTGAAGCAGCAGCACAAATTGCTTTCTGCAGGTTCTCATTGTTTTAATGTTGATAAGGCCACTCTCCTACAATCTTCTTGTATGTTTGAACCATGTCCGACGTCGCTCCACGTTTAGCTGAAAGTTTGAATAAACAAACTGAGTGTATCACCTTTAACGGCGAACAGAGAAGGAATATCGGTGTGTTTTTTTGTTAATAACAGAAAAGTCTACGAATTTAGAGGTTCAACATACGCTGGTACTCCACGAACCCTTCTGTACAGAGATATATTTCCGTCACCACTCAAAAAAAAAAATGTAAAAATTACGGGAGAAAACTACGACAGACTGTTTAACTCACACTGAGACAATTGACCGAAAAACAATTGTACCTTGAAACCACAGGCATACATATTATATTTTTAAACTTTGTTACTTCTTCGAAGCATTCCAATAACAATAAACAATATTCAAAAGCTAAGCCAACTAAATGCCCGAAGCCACCCCTGATGACGGTATTCACAATACATTCAATATTCCTATTAACTATGTTGGGTAAAACCAAATTATTAATCATAGGATAGAAATACGGATTCACTTAGCGCAGCAAAAATTTACGTGAACAATGCGATTTTCCACAGAACTGACTACATCGCACATGTATACTATTCAGAGTTGTGGGAGTGTAAGAAAAGTATTACTCATGCAATGTTTTGCCTAACAATATTACCATCCTCCGACTCAGTTTCGAAACTAAGAGAATACGAGTAGGTGGCAGATTTGAAAACATGGCGAAATTGCCATCACATAACTTACATAGAGACAAAATTATCAAAATGTTTGTGGATATCTTTTTCTCCTTATAAGCTACACAATATCACAAGTAACAATTCGTCGCAGGAGGAACTATTTTTTCTGTTTCCTTTAGCTTTATATTCCACATCATTTTCGAAAGCGAATGAATGAAGCAAAGTAGTATATACGAAGTCCTATATATCTTACTTGATTTCGTAAACATCATAAATACCTGAAACATCACGTTTAATCTAAAACAAAACGGGAACATCTTTGATATTTAGGTGAATCTCTTGTGTTCCTCGGTGCACAATTCCACTCACTACATGTTGAATGAAAATACCATACGAACTAAAAGCATGTTGTTTGGTTTCCTCGTATAGACTCATTGAACTCCGTTTCCGAAACAAAGTTTCCTTGATAACAGAAAGAAATGAAACCTGTGATTTCGTGCTGGATACTATCATAAAGAAATCTACTAGCATGTTTTGATTCCCTGATATTAGATAGTTGAAGCAATTAATCTTCTCTTCAAACGTTCGATTCGTAAAAAGATAAACATCCTGTTATTGTATGAGTGGAAGGTGTGATTTCAAGTAGTGTTGAAAAGGGTAACTATAGAAATTATCTCTCAGCTGAATCTAATGCAAACAGAGAGGTGTAGTAAATCAATCAATCGAAGGCTGACAGGAGAAGGAGGAGTCCTTTTGTCTACTACGTTACTGCCATAACTGTATGACACGTGTAAAATGAACGGATTTCGCACACTTAAAGCCAGACTCTGTTCTGTGAGGTCTTAAAGCGAGTGTCAAACTCCCAAGAGTTTTCGGAGTTTAATTCAGGCTGATGTATGGATAGTGTTGTAAATAAAAATAAAAGAAGTTCGTCTTTTCTAAAACTACAGTTTTTTTTGGGGAAAAAACATTAGCCAGATTTTTTTCTATTTGTTTTTTCAAGCCAGCAAATTATAATACTGTTAACGTCTCTTTAAGCAAGAATTACTTTTATATAGGTAAATCTGAAGAAATGAAACATAATTTAAACTGTAGATATGTAAAGATTACAAATATTTTTTCGTATAGGTTGCCCAGTTCTCAGTGTTAGGAACTTTTAAAAAAAAATAGTTTAAGAAGATCTTCCATACTGTATCTGGCCCCCAAACTTAGCTTAAACAACATTCAACACAACAGAAGATAGTTTTGGGTGTCCCTGACCTTAAGCACCCAGTTGTCAGTGTTACCACCCTAGTTTAAAAATGGTCCCCAAATTGTTACCAGCCGATAGTTATTACGATACTTCCATTAAAACGCTGAGGGAGCCGTGGGACGTGGCTACGTTATGATATACTTTGAAATAATAATAATCAGCGCCCTATTGCAACAGACTCATAAAAATATACATGTATTTGGTTGTTTACAAGAGTATTCCTTATGGATTTAGAAAACTCCATTTTAATATGCATATACCATAAAATATTTTTACATTGTCTGTATCCGTATATATTTTGAGAGTATGGAGCGAGACTTGGAGCCCGAAACTTGAGGGAACAATGTCCCTGAGGTTTTATAGTGAAACACTTTGTACTACTAAACGCAAGCAAATATTTCTGCCCTTAAATAGAAGCAAGTTACTTCCCGGAATTTTGAGCTATAAATAATTTATTTTTGCTGATGGTAATTATAATCAAAAATATGTATCTTCCTTGAATAATACCGTAATTAAAAATTAACGTGTTGTATACGGAATGAGAAAGTATTTAGGTAAGAATTAATAGTTTTTCAGTTTGCAGTGAAGATGTCTTCAAAGTTGTATTGTCCCTAGGAACTTAAACTCTTCCTTTAATTCAAAATATTTCTTCAGTTCCCTGGAGATTTATTAGTATTTTATTACAACATTAGGTATGGATGTCTGTAGATTAAAACATAGAACATTGTACTTGTATCACAATTTAGAACAAAATGTACGAATGCATTAGAATCACAATTACAAATGAGAATGACAAATGAAATACATTAAGTTCGAGTGCAATTATTAGAGCGTCTAAAATTCCCTTTTAATTTCTTCTTCACAATATTACTGTTTCCCTACCTAGGGAGGATCTAACAACAACATTGGCTATTCAGATACTAAAGAACCTACTATTATTTTCGTACTATAAGCATTATCAATATTTCTAAAAAAATGAAAAGGACGTTGACATCAGAAACTTTGAATTCCGAAATAAAGTCACAACTATTAAATACCGTCCTATTTTCGGAAAATTGTAACAGTACCAAAATATTTGTGAAATTCAAAAGGCACTGAGTTCGGCTCAGAAATAAAAATACCTGATTTTCGAAATTCAAAATGTTAGCAGCCCGAAATGCTATAAATTTATAAAGATTAAAGAATGTTCTTTAAATGTTATACAGTATGAAGAGCTTAAAAATGGCGCTAAGCTAACGCCAATCGAGGACTATGAAGACTAAATATAAACCCAAACCCGAAGCTAGCAGAGACCAGAAAGATCACAGTTTGGAAACGATAATTAATCTGATTGTATCTAAGTTTCTAATACCTGAATTTCAAAGAACAAAAGTTTGATTTCGAAATAAATCTTCAAAATTCCTAAGTGTAAACTGGTGGCCGAACTAAATCTCAGGACGTTTTCGGAAAACGCTTTGATTCAGAAATAAGAAAGTTCAAATTCAAAATCCAAGTTGGCGGAACCGCGAGACGTTATAGCAAAGTTATATTTCCACAAGACGTTCCAACTGATCACACAAACTAAGGTATGAAAGCAGGTGTTAACGTGTGTTTCCAGGCCTTCTAGAGGTGGCGGTATGGATTGGCCGGCCTGTTCACCTGATTTCACTCTCTTTGATTATTTCCTTCAGGGATGCCTGAAGGTCTACAAGCTCTGCCACACACAAACCACAAAGAATGCCAATCATCATGAAATTGTATCCATTCCAGAAGCGATAATCAGGCATGTAAGTGTTAGCTCATCTAACAGACTAAAACAATTTTCCAGACAGAATGAGCGCCACCTCAATTTCATTCCATTCAAGACTTAAGCGTGGACGTATAGACAGCACATGTGTTCTGTTAGTAAAGAGTACTAGCTCATTTGTAATATTGTTTTTCGTCGATTAATAAAGCCATAGGGCACGTATCAATTACCCAATATTTCAAATGGCGTCTAACTGTGATTTCTCACATTGTAATGTTGACTTTCCTCTGTATCTCATAACCTGATAATAACTATATGGAATTAGGTATGTATTCAGAAACACCCTGTATGCATTTGATTCTAGAACGATATAATGTTAGAAGCAGCATATCCAAGATATGTAATAGGTTTTCGATCCTATACGTTGCCATATTGCTCATTTACAAAAAAAACTAATATTATTTTATACACACGAAACGTGTCATATCTTTCAATCAATAATGGTTGTAAAAATAAGAAATACAAAACCATTTACCAAACCAAGGTTTGTACAAAATCAATATATAATGCACTGTATTATTATAATTAATATGGAAATAATTGAAAATAGATATTATATTGCATCACCCAACACCAGTGGCGTCATTTCAGTTTTTGCTTGAGGGGTGGTGGCGACAAGATCATTTAGGAAAGACACTTTTGATGATATATCGCTTGGCTCATCCCCACTTATTCCCAAGCGTAATGTTTACTTCATACTCTGCATATACATAATTCCCATGCATATCTTCGCTGTTAATATGATACAGCTAAAGAAAACAAGTCACAGTCACATTAATTATTAACTTTTTGTAAAGCGTTATTTACAGCAGATGAAAAGCTCTAATGTTTCAAAGGGTAAAGTCTTGGTTTCATTTTAGCAATCTTTAACAAGATGGTCAATAGAAATTTTCTTTCCACTCCACAGCCAAATCATCAACAAGATGAATCGATCATCCGAAATTGATAAGTAAAGTAGGTTTTCACCCATTTTAGAACAAAACATAAAAAATTCTTTACAGGAAATGGTGATCGGCAATGCGATAAAAATCCCAAGAATAAAATAAGAACAAATAGCCGATTAAAGCAGCCTCATATACTATGGGCATATCATACTGAGCTCAGGGTCTTGAAGCTGATGACCACTTAGCAGTGTCAAGGGTGAACCGTGATTACCGCAGTGGAGGTATTACGACTCATCAGGGACAACATAGTGGCAACAACCGGAGCAATCTAGACAAGTAGACAAGAAACAGTGTGTGATCTGACAGCAGGAATAATTGCAGGATATCCCAGGAACGTTTCTCAAAGGCCAGGCAATGCACGTCGGTCTCCATGGGATATCGCAGTCAAAGACCGACACACGTGCAGTAAATAATGGCTGCCCATCGGCGGAGGCGACTCACATGGGCTCAGGAACACGCCTTAGAGAACTGGGAATGTGTAGCGTGGCCAGATGACTCACATTTTCAATTGGTACGCAGTAACGAAAACCCAGTAACTGGCTCCTAAGCCGAAAATGAGTGAGGAAATTACAGTAACAACAAGTTAACGTAACAGTATCGAAAACGCATAACGTTTGCAGAACACTGAATGAAAAACAATAACATTTGAGCCAGTTACCGAACCTGAAAACAATCATATCAAGCCATTTCTGGTTGTAGTAATGTTTCGACGGAACAGTCCTCATTCAACCTAATATTTTATATGAGAATACATATAAAATATAACTCTATTCGACGGAACTCTATAACTTATGCCTCCGAGACATTTCCACAACTAGTCCTGGTGTTTGTGTAAGCGAATGAAATATGAACTTACCAATAGCACCCCGTTGTGTAAACCTCACTATAAAGAAGTGTTATGGCCAAATAAAATATAGTAATTTCTACCAAGTAACATTTATTACAAACAAAAGGTCTTTTAACAAAGAAAACACAACTAATAATACTAATGATGATGACTAGTCCAATAGACAGTAACTAAATATACTTACAAACAAAGAGAGACAATTTTTACAGCATTCACGAATCGTG
>JAGDQP010017151.1:0-23126 GCA_022664845.1 Lepisma saccharinum
TTCCAAATGGCAACACGTTATCGAACAAAACGGCGCATATGTGACCTAAATCGGATCATTCTAACTATGGTAAGTCAAGCCTTCAATGTCATGCAAAAATAATGGATTACTTTTTACTACACCAGATATAAGTAACGGGTTAATATAATATCAAAGAAAGAAACTTGCAAGAAATCTTGGTAAGACGATCTTTAGAGTCTTGAATAATATAAAGTAGTAAATTCTTTAGGATTGAACGCTGCATGCTATCTAAGCCTCCAGCTGAACTAGAAGGGAATGATTTGAGTGCCTTAAGAAACTTGTTGGATGTAACTTTATTAACATCAATGTTATGATCTATTAAGGTAGGAGGTGAAAATGGATAAGCATGTGGATGATGTTTTTCTTTTAAGGCCCTCAAAATGGTGGGGTCTGATTGACCCCCTATTTAAAGTTATATTATGTTTACTATATTGATTTGACATGACAGTCATTGGATTAGTTATATCGTCATGAGAACTACTGAACCAAAGTTGAATTCTTTGATTCACGCATTTGGTAAGATTAGAGACTTTTGCGGATTGTGAATACATATGAAGAGTGATATAAGGGAAGAATAAAAGTTCAATCCAGTGCTCGATATTATAAGATGCCAGAATTTACTGAAGAATCTAAGCAAAAGTCTCAGCCGTTGCATGTCTTGCTCCTCGAGGAATTCTTCGGAGAATTGGCACTGACGATTTAAGCGTTCCCAAACAATCAATAAGAGTAGAACTTAAAGTATTTTGATCTGAAATACTGCCACTTGAAGTCGAGTGTTGATCAAAGGAAATCTGATTAGGTGAACAATGTTTAGCACTAGGCACAGATGCTTTCTTTCCCATGGTAGTATTATTGTGACATTTACTGTTGTGTATCGTTAGTCCTCTAGAATTCAGAAAATATTTATTACATTTTGAGCAGAGGAAATCCCTTGAATGAAAACTGACTCTAGCAGGAGTGCAGGACATATGTTAAGCTTGATTATTCATTGTTATTTCATTGTTGAAATAATTTGTTTACCCTAGGTAGATATTCCCATTGTTAAAAAATTCGAAATCTTTAACGAACAATAACTGACATTATGTTCCAATAACGAAATCTCCAACAATATACACAATATTTAAAGTGAACAAAATAGTATACAGCAAGAGCGAATCCATGTCGCTTCACAGATCATTCACGTGAGGATAGACACGACACCAGAATAAAATCTCGCATTACACAGAATTGTTCTGAACGATGAAACGGAGATAATATGACACCAAACATATCCCAAGCGCCGAACAACGTCTCTGAATTATGAAATGTTTTCAAACACCTCAGGACATGTAGAAAATCAAGACCAAAAACACCACTCACTAATACATCATAATTAAATCACTACAAATTAATAAATTTGCGGAACGGATCTAAAACACTTTAACAATCAACTTTTATCACTTTTTTGTGTGTGTTTTCTGAAAACTGGTGATTTGGCTTCCACCGCCGACATATTAAAACAAAAGTTAAAGATATAAAAGTGAGTCGAGTTTTATTAAGGACAACCTGAATGTTGTTAAAAAGTGCTTACTACCTTAGTTATTAATTAGGTTATTCCAAATATTTTTTATAAGAATATTCGTGGTACTTTCTGAAATGTCAACGTTACTCCTCATTTGGGAGTTGCTTTTTTCAAATATCTGCGATGACATTGTAGTGCCCTTTTAGCAGGCAAATATTAAGTAGCATCAGTTGACTAGATATTCTGCAGTCTCTTAAGGTCAGTCCAGTGACAAACCAGCCATTTTTCGAAGATTTATTGAATTATAAGTGTGCAATTGTATATTATTAACTTTGAGACGACTTCAGGTAGGCTGTTGATGAATGTAGGCTATTGTGCTCATATATCTCTTTTACTTTTCTTAAACGAGATTTATATATCTTTTTAAGAATTACTTTTTCTTATATTAATTTGTTTTCTTAATTTATGAGTTAGTTATCATTCCCTTGCGTTGCTTTCCTCAGGTTTCCGTGTCAAATCACATCTTTATAAGCAGTAGCTTTTCACATTCAAACTAAAGAAGGAATTAACTCGTCAGTTTGAAGGACAGCTGAAAGAAAAACATGAAACGTAGCATCGTGTTTACCAGTTAAAACCACTTAATATTTTTACCTATAATTAAAAGAGAAGCATATTTCAGAAACTTTTAAGAAGTTAGAAAAACCTTGATATTTTTCACGTACTCTTTAACCTACTTTTCTAGGGAGTCTTTGATACGCATGTTTAACTTTCGTTACCGACCACATGTTTGCAAAACTTGATGGATGTTCCAGATAGTTGACATGTAAAGAAAAACACAGATATAAGATCTTTTTATACTTGTGTGTGTGTGAGAGAGAGAAAGAAAGAGAGAGAAAAAGGGGCAGAGAGAGCAAACAATTCCTAAATGAGTTTTCTTAGCGAATATGTTTCTTAACTTAAACTGCGACGTCCCAATCAGAATAAGCTGCTTGTTTCCCTTCTATTTATTTTACATTTAGTCTACATATATAGTTCAGAGTAAAAAAAGATATTTTTAGCCATAAAGACGGAAAGAAATCCTACAGAATACAAATAATCGTTGTAGAGCACTCTCAATCATTGCATTTAGAGCTTCACAACTTTGGCTAGATTTCTATTGATATATTTTTATTGATCTGTTTGTTCATTATAGAGCTAAAACAAATTATATTTAATAGAACACACACAAGACTGACAAACATTAAACAGGTATTGAGATGAAGTTAGGATGTAACTCGATAATAAAACTCATGTAAAATAGATTTGATGAACACAAATTGGCTTGAAATGAACACAGGAAAATTTACAACCACCGTGATCGGGACTTCCAATGGCTGGTTGGGTATGCTGCAGATTAGATATATTGGCCATGGCGGAGAAATAAACAGCATACCCGACCGGCCATTTGGAGATCCCGGTTCGAGTTCTGGTCACAGCGGCTGTCAAAATTTGTGGGTCAATTTCAACATTTACCATAAACAAGTTTATTTATGAATGAAGCAATAACACAAATCGACTTAACGGGAAAATATAAATTGTAAATGTTGAAACTGCAACGTAAGTACCCAACAACAAGCACTCCGATTTCCTTCAAATTTTCAGCAGTGCAGACGAAAGTCCTAAACATAACAATGCTGTCGTGCTATTCACAGACGCATAGTTTTGGAGCTACAGACTTACAAAGTTAAAACGGCATCAACATAAACTAATTCACATCCCCAGAAAAGATAATGCATGTTGTATCAGTTTAGCAAATCAAAATACAAGTTTGAACCAATACCTCTATTTTAGCAAAGCTTATGTTTGAATAATGCCGCTTAAGAGGAAGTTCAATACTTGTCCTATGTAACCATAGTAATTCATTGATAATGAAATTACTGTGCAGGGAAACATGTCAGAATTGGGTATAGCTTTGATTGTAATTTTCCAGACCGGCATAATTTGTGTGATATTTTGTTGCTGGAGATATCACGTCACTTGTGAAAATTCCGTCATAAATTTGCACACCTCTAACACCGAATGTAAATATCTTTCGAAAGTTTTGCAAAGAAACTTTTGTCACGTTTTAATGGTAGTACAGTTTTGATTCGACTCTTTTTTAACATCTTTTACTTTTGATGTTATTTTACTATAGAGTTGTGCAAATTTTTGACTGCATTTTCACAAATGGCGTCATATGTACAGAAAAATGACATAAACAATGTCGGTTTAGCAAACCACAATCAAAGTTGTGCTCCAATTCATCTATTTCAGCAATGTTTATGATTGACGATACGCCGCAGAGACCTTCTTACCGTACGCAGGAATTTCATAATAAATGAATTATTTTGGTTTCATATGACAAGTATTGACTCTCTTCTAAGCGTCATTCTCCAAGCATAAGCTTTGTTGATGGTTGTATTGGTGAATTTGCATTATCATTTCTAAAGGTACGAAGTTGTTAGTGACAATTACGTCCTAACATTTCATCGTCTTTAGCTCCGAAACTATGCCCTCCTGTTAGGTTTAGGACATTCATCTGGAGTCCTGAAAATTTGAACGAAATCGGAACTTTCGTGGTAGGATACTTACTTTTGTAACTCTGAACGTGTGAGTGGCGATAGTTCATGACACTAAGAGTCGAATTTAAAAGATTTATAATTACAATGTGTTGATATACCAATGAAGAAAGTGTCTACCAACACAAATTGCGAAAGTTTAAATCTTGGTGATCTCAATTAGTGTGTCGTCGTCCAGCTCATCTTGTCGATTACATTCGGGAAAGCGTTAATCGTCTCCCTTGATCTACTGCAGATTGGTTATTAAAAGCTTGATATACTGAGGGCAAGAGTAGAGATACCGAAAAGTAAACATTCTTCTTGCACGTGGATCAGTGAGCACTAAGCTTCGACACGGAATTCTGAATTGATTGTAGCTTGTTTGTACCATTAGCATATATGGTTGACTTAAAGGTGGTAATTGAATAAAGATGTGAAGTTTACCATTATTCAAATAAATAAGAATATAAGTATGACTGGATCTTTGTCAAATTATATCTTATGGACTTGCACTGTTAAGTGTATCAAGAGCGTCTGAACACAGGTCTTCTGGTAATAGAACATTCCCGAAACCATTGCCACCTAGAGGTCTACACGGCACAGATGTTTTAGCTCGTTATTGTCGCGATCTCATGAAAGGAGAAATAACTGATTATCAATTGCACAACGTAATTCAAATGAAATTGGACTTCTTTCCCTATGAGGCATTATTGTCTTTGCCTTTGAGGTATTCCTTACGCTTCTAGAGGACGTTACTAAAACCTCATGTTAGGGGCATCACACCTAAGAACAAGTCCACACATGTCAACATGGTTTGACATATGCCATTTTGCTGCACATATTATTTGCGACGATTCACTACTGCTAACTAAAATATTTTCAAAAATTCTTTAATCTCAATGGATGTTCAAAGTTTGTTCACAAGTCTTAACGCTACATTAGTTGCTACAAAAAGACGAGAACGCTATATTCTTCACGGATTAACGCATAAAGATATAATTTCTTTCACATCTATATGTTTCAAAAGTTAATTTAGTATGTCCCTTGTCCTTTACTTCTGTTTGTCTATATAACAGCAAATTTTTAGGCAATATCAATCAGGCTTAAAAGTTTATATGACATACTCAAGAAGCAAAATTGATGGTGAAATTTACAATTGTGTATGTCAAATTAAATGAAATTTTTCTAACACAAAACGAATCTTCCAAGCTTACTCGAAACCTCATATCTTCTTCCCGTATCCATTCAGGTTTACACCTAAAATTATTATTACGTATCTACAAGTATGCTATGTTGAAAGTAGTTTTTTTTTGTTTTCAGGTCACTCTCTTTGTTCATAGCTCCTGCTCATATTCCCTGTTTCTCTTTCTCCTACAATAGTAAGGAAATATTTGTTCTCACCCTCTTTACCTGGTCCTCTTCCCGCACGAAGTAACTAATGCCGTTCTCATTACCTACATCACTCTTAACTCACACCTTGCAGTGTCATCACTAAAATCATGTCTTATATTGCGAATTTTTTCGTGATCAGTGAATAAAGATAAATCAGTGTTTATTCGGTCAAGCAAATGAGGACAAATAAGTGTCACAATTAAGGAGCTTGGTGCAGAAATGGTGTAACCAACTAATACATTTTTGACGTTTGTATGCTTCTCACATTAAAATTCATATAAAGAGCAAAGACGTATTAGCAAAGACTCTAAGTGCTTTCAAAAGTTTCCATAGTATTTGCGGTCTTTTATCTAAACAATTTTGTAATGTGAGTTACACCATTTCAGCACCAAGTCCCTCACTGAGAATAAAATTGCCTAGACTAGGTAACGTTACAGACTTGTAACGATGAATTTGTCCAGCCTCAGGACGTAAAGTCTGGAATGTTTGAGTCTACAATATAATAATGTTAATTTTGCAGGAGCCGAAATGCGAAAATGATATTCTGCATTTGGAATTGTTCGAAAAGTCCATAGTACAGTATAAATGTCTATGGCAACGAGAACCCCCCCAAGTGAGTAATGTTTAGAAAACATTCCAGACTGTACTTGATACATATGACGTCATTGAAGACATGAAACTGTCTTGAAAGAATTGAAACATTACAGGTTTGCAATCTAGTTCGTACTCTATAACAAAACTAATGAAAATTGCGATAGAAAATTGAGCTAAAGTCCAGAAAATTAGTCTTTGATATTACAATGCGTAGAAAACAAAATAATGTTAAAATATCTTGAGTAAGGGATAAAATCATGCTGGTAAAGGCATTTTGTCATGATAATGACACATATGCATTCCGAGAATGAAAAGAGGGCGAATATTTGTACTAAGAAATATTTTGTACAAAGAACGGATTGTCAGTCATTGCTTGTAAAGGGAAATGTATAATTTAAACGTACTACAGGCTTGGCATCTATTAAGTCTAGTAAAGAAAATCCGTACCATAGAAAATACAAGTAACGTAAAATCCAGAAAATGGGAAGAAACACAATCAGGAAGGTATACCGGTTGCTACACGTGGTTTCGGAATGCTGTCCATACTTTCTTGTTACTTTAACATTACCACACAGACAGAATTACAGTACTCTTGTCATTGGTGCAATAAAGGCGGCAAGATGTCTAATTGTTGTAATTGTGTACCTATAATTCCAAACGTGTTGAAAAATATGATTCATACCCTTTTCGGACATAGCGGAGATAGTCGTAGCCTTCGTTGGAAACGGTGGAGAATTGTGTTCTTCACAATTGTTTCTTTGCTTCAATGAATAAAAACCAAAGAAAGAAGAAAGTGCTGTTTAAATTCATATGGATTCGTACGTGGATTCCTTATTACAAACGTGGAAACTACAACAGTATGTAGAAGATTTTAAAGGTGAGTAAATATCACAATATGCTATTTGTGTGTTATATTAATTGAATTTATTTTATGCCCTTTAAGCATCGATGGCACAGCGCTGGTTAAGGGAAGAAAAAGGTGTCGACCAGGTCCTATTTTCAAGATACCGGTACCATCCCGGCATTTGCCTGATGTGACAGGAAAAACCCTGGCTAAACTTCAATCAGAATGGCTGATACCTTGAAAATAGGACCTGGCCGACACCTTTTTCTTCCCTTAACCAGCGCTGTGCCATCGATGCTTAAAGGGCATAACATAAATTCAATTAATATAACACACAAATAGCATATTGTGATATTTACTCACCTTTTAAAACTTCTACATGATGATAGAGTCTAGACATAAGGATAACAGAGCAGTCCGTGACCAAGTTTTTCTCCTTCTTTCCTAATTTTTTTCCATATTTGGCAAAAGGAATATCTAAGCACTCGCGTTCGTAACAGTCTTGTACTGTGATTTTGTCCATGCAACATGAGCTTTCAACATGACATGTGATGATCTTCCTTCATTACTACTGTTAATATCAGTGACCTCATTAATTTTATCCATAATAGTACGGACAAAATTACGTAAACTGACCTTATAATTTAACTGTGCTTAATTAAGCTGATATAAATTTATCTGTGCTCAATTAGGCTTCTTTTGTTATTCCTTGATTATCTGTTTGATCATCGCAATGGTTTTCTAATGTTAAAGAATTGAATTCATCTAGGGCCTTTAGATATTTATGGCTGAGATCAGGATAGAATAGAGGAAAGGATATGGGAAGGAGTAAACGAGGGTCTGCATTGAAGGTACCATCCCGTCATTTGCCTTATTTCTGACTAAGGAAATTATTCAATGAGTATGATCGGCCGCTCAAAGCGAACCCAGAAACTCCAACATTTTAAAAGTTTGCAGTTTAACTATTTTATAACTGATATAAATGTACCCACCGAAATGGACTTGTTCAATACTTTCATTGTTTCCCTTTATATCTTTCTAATACTGAATTAAACATTATATTCAAGATACCTTGAAGATCAGAGTACCAGAGGATAAGTATTGGGGATACAAACCTTATGAACTATTTTGATATACGTATTATGTGAAAGGTAGCACAGTTTCTTTGTATTGTTGTTAATTTCATTCCACCTCCTAATAAAATATACCGGGTAGTTTGAGATTTGGAAAATTATGTCAAAATGTCAATTTTATTTTTGTTATTTCCTCTCGAACTTTTTCAATTTGAAACTTAATTGAATTGTTCCTGATTCCACTAATAAATTATTTTGACTACACTAAGTACAATCTTAAGATAAAAAGAAACCTCTCATCTCCATCTCCATCTGAAATCACGTGGTCCATGACAAAGGGTATAAAACGCGAGAGGTCTTCTGGCAGCAATTTCTGTCCAGGACGGATCTTGTAGGGGAAAAGTTGGGCCTCCTTCCCAATAGTGTTGTGTACAGAGACTACACACACCACTTAGCTGGAAGATAATCCTCAGTGACTTCTTGGGACTGAAACTCATGCCTGCCCGAATATCTTATCTTCCTGTTTGTCAGTTCTGAAGTTGATCGATATGTTGTTGGTTAATCAACTACAGTTCTGTGATCCTTAATTTGCCCTAGAGGCGTTTGACACTTGATTCATATGGCCCAGGTGCCTCCGTAAACTTCCATGCAAATGTTTCCAGTATTTATCCATGACTGTAGCTTTAAAAGTACTGAATATATGTTCAGACAACTTAAATAGCATCATACAGTACGTTAAGGCACAATTTGTTCAGGAAAAGACATTTACAATGACGCCACTACCCATGTGTCAATATTGCTATGGGTTGTGTCTTTTATATAGCGCACTGTACTATTCAATTTGCTTCTTAGATTAACTCTATAAAATTAAGTATTTGAAATTACACTCTGAACCGTTTGGCACAGCTTAATAAAACTGGTAGTAGAAATGCTATTTAAACGTACAAATTGTGAGAAACGAATCCAAAACTTCTTTACTAAAAATGGAAATATTTCTTCTTCTTTTTTATTTAAAAAATTTATGTCATAGAAAAGGAGTCTAGATTCTGTTGAGAAGGAATGAATTGGCTCATATTCCTTTTATATCATAGAATGAAATTTTTGCGTGGGTGAAGAGATATACGAGAGTTGTCTTCTTTTCAAAGGTTTTATTTCATCCTTTTTTTATTCTTTTTCAACAACTGTCCTCTTCACCTTTTCCAGCTATGACTGTGAAACATAGAGAAGGAAGAGGCGAGCGGGACAGAGAAGCTAGCTATTCTCCAAACGTGAAAAAATAGACATGCAGAGTTCCTGCAGACGACAGCTCATTTGACTGAACGGACACGTGGGAAGGCACGGAATGGACCTCGTCCAAGTTTATGTCACTTCCATTTCATCGAGTTGTCGTCGCTGGAGTTCTGGCTTCAATGCCTGAAGTGTTCTTTCTTTCTTTCATTGTCTCGCTATTATATATATATATTTTTTTAATCCTGAAAGTTGCACTTGTCTTTCTGACAGATTGTGTAAGAAAAATGTAATAGACGGATGTCTTCTAAGAACAAATACCGAGCTTACACCCACATATAGATGCATAAATTCCTGACACTAAGGAAACGGAATTGAATATGTGGTGCGGAAAATTATTCATTTCTAAGATGCAGAAGGTTGCAGTTCAAACACAGTCAACTTCTTGGAATGGCGTACAAGACAAACATATCTCCATAAGAAATGCTAGACTAATGTTAACATATGTTCCTTGTTTAACATAGTTAACATATGTTTGAGTTAACTTGTATCAACGTTAAACTAGATCATAGTTAACGTATTGTCTGGTTGGGCTATTATGATACACCAAAAAAAGTGGGTATATTCTGATATAGCAGAAACAATCATATTGAAATAAGTAGCAAATAAATGGAAAAGCCCGTTTTAGATGCTATAACTGTCAAACATTGACCAAACAATATTTATTGTTGCACTTAAAAAGAAGTTTCCCTTAAAATAATTATAAAACACGCGTTTTTTTTTTCAAGAAAAAAACATGTATTCTAGCTCTGATAAATTCTATAGTGTTACACTCGTACACCTGCACCCAGGCGTATACCCTTTGTCTTGTAGATTAAGTATATCATAGACTACATTACTGTATATTTGTTTTAGAAAATAGTCGACCATGAGGCCAAATATAATGTGATAATGTGAGTCGGACTAAAATGATAGGATAAAAATTTGGCAGACATGTTTTATTCTATTTTGACATCTCTCTAGATAGGATAAGAATATTCAGTGTGTATGTTGATGTTCCAAAAATACAAAATATCGTTCTAAATCTTTCTCGGCATAGAGCAACGTCATTAGAACTAATGCGTCTTTAGTGATGTTACTAAAATTATTATCGAGAAAAGTAATAACCGAATGAAACCTAAAATTAGGTGCATCAAAGAGTCTTATATTATCGATAACCCTATCGATATACTCTAACTACAAAACCTAGAATTTCTACAGAAGGTAGATATTAATATTGTTTATATTCACAAAAAACAGTTGGTGCGCATTTAGGAAAGTACTGGAAACATAGAAGTTGAAGACGAGAACAAATGACTGACTATTAATTAATTAATTATTTAATTGACTGTTAAAAGATCAATTGCGTTATTACATGAATTAAACAACCCGAAAAACCTATCTCAATATATAAACTATTTCTTTGCTTTTTGAACGCCGTACAAATTTTCATCCTTAAAGGATTTGAACAAATTTTGGCACACATGTTCTTTAAGACCTAGATGGTTTCCACCATCTTCCAAAGTGGTGCCATGTTAAATTTTGAACAACAATGCGAATTAAATAAATAATTTAGATCTTTTAAATTCAAATGTTGATTGTGGTAAACCAGAAATCATAAATTAATTATATACATTTGTAATTTCATTTTCGAGTACTAAGATTGGAAGAAAGTGTAATACAAAGTATATAATTAACTGCTAATACCAGTTATATTACAAATACTGCCGTGCTAAATGAAAAGGTCCTAACTACAGTTCAATTTAAATGTTATATAGAACTTTCTCGTATAGATACATAGGCATAAACTGAAAAAAAAACTGTATAGCTACCTCAAAAACGCTCAATTATAATTGAGAAACTAAACACCATGCTAAAGAGTTACAACACAAACGTTAAACCACATAACACAGACGTTAAACTTTCTTAACGACAGAATCTCTCACGCATTTTTTAGTTTCTCATGCATTTTGCGTGAGAGTTGGTCGATATGTGTGAAAAATTGAAATGTATCATGTAGGAATTAAAAGTACTGTGAGTGTGGACGGGAAGCACAAGGCTTCCTTGACTTATTAATACAGTGTATAAAATATAAAAGCAACACAAACAAATCAATAACAGCGCTAAATCTAATCAACTTTGGTAAAACGTTTGCGTTAGAACAACGATCTCTACTTTATCTACATGTTCTTCCAAAGCGTTGACAAACAGCTCTAGAAATTTAGATCAGCCACAAATATAATAGGAAAGTCCTCGATTCGACAATTTAAGAAACGAAAGTTTTAGAAAAATAACAGAATCACAAGAAGTATAAATTATATACTTGAGGATGAGAATGTATTCATTACTAAACAAACGAAACTAAACTTCACAAGAACAAAACAATAATCGTTCTTCAATAGTAACTAACATCAATCATTTAAGCTATCAAGAAATCAAACAGAGTCTCTAAAAGACGAAGAGAAAGCAGTCAAATTTTTGTAGACTTAACATCATGATCATCAGAGACGAAAAAGAACCAAAATGAAACTGAAAAAGAAGGAAAATCAAATAAGCTACGAGAAAGCAAACAAAGATAAATTTTAAGAGAATGATAAAAGTTCTATAGCTAATGCGCAAAGGAAACGAAATTAGAAGTCATCCGCGCTTGATAATTAAATAAAACGACTTTGGTGCCTTACTCACAAAGAAAGAAAATAAGATAAATGTAAATTATCGAGCTCTACGTAATACTGGAGGCGAGTTTCCTTATACTCTAGCGACTACTTAGTGTCGAAAGATAGACGCCAGAGCAAATATTTAAACTCGTTTGTCCCCTCCCAGTTTAATTTAATGTGGACCAAATTAGTGTTAGGACCAAATTTTTAGTTCTAACTCAGTTTTGTACGCTTCTCACCGCTCTGCGGCCCGTTTCCCTTTAAGTAAGTCTAATTCCAAAGTTATTCATATACTAAAATACCGTACACTGCAAATAATATGTACGTTTTTTGCAAGAATTAAACATAATTTAGAAAAAGAACAGCACAGAGATATCAAGCGTAAAAAACTGCGTTAAATCCGAAAATTTGGTCCATATTGGTGTAGACTGAAAGTGGACAAACGTGAAGTGTACTCTCCGCTCCCTGGTTCACATATTCATGAAATTTTTAATGGCAGCAGTCAGTCCAGTATCGCTTTTAGATGGAGATCATTGGGGTAAATAGGAAACCCAAGATTTAAAAACTAATAAAAGGGCTTTCAAGGGTATGACGCTTTTTTGTAGAATACTAAGCTAAATGCTACTGAAGATATTTCACGAGAGGCTCGCAATAGGAAATCATAACGGAACTTACGTCAACACAGAAATTGTGGCTAATTTTGCCTCGCATAGAAGAGAGAAAAACTGTATCAGAACTATTAACCCTTGCTGAGTCTTGTTTAGCATATAATGTCAGTAAAACGTGTATAAAATCTTCAAAATCCCAGTCGAAATCCATCAATTATAAAAAAAAAAATATCTAACCTGAATTTCTAGCATAAAATATTCAATTGAATTGCATAAAATGTTGAAACAGCAGAAAAGAAGTAAAAAGGACCGTTTATTAATAAGTAGTAACAAAAATGTAAAGTTCTTTGAAAAAGAGAAGACAAAAACGTGACCTGAGTTGGAATCGAACACCAGTAGACTATCCGACGCCCTATCATCTACCCTAACTCTAAACCAAAAGCTAGAAGCCAGGGCTTTGGAAAGATTCATTTTGATTCATCACGTAGTAGAATCTTTGCCTAATAGATGGCATCGTTATCAGGTGACGTTACTTCTTTTATGATATCCTATGGCGGAACATTCTAAATATTTCATTCCTGTGAAAAACATGACATCTATTGACGAGACATCTACAATTTTTCACCTGTAACAACCTTACTATTGTGTCCTTTTCTTTTTCTGATAGCTCATCGTGTGTAATTAACGTCAGACTGTTGATAGAAAAGGGGTGACCCTATTTTACTTCATAACTTCACTTACTTCTTATAGATTTACTAACAGATGCGATGTGTGAAGCGTGTCACGAAGAAGTAGGGCATTATTATTTCTTCAAAAGAGAAGATTTCTGAGATAGGTTAGGGATTTGACTCAAGAAACTGCAATCAATAATAAAAACTTTTTTTTTTCTCTTCCTGGTTCTTACCTCTTCCTTCTTTTCTCTTGTTTGGTTCAGAAGGTTTATTTTTTTTTTACAAACAACTACAGTGATGCTTTCCTAAGTGCGGTTAGTGAAGCGTCAGCTGCAAAATGTCATTCACACTTCACCCCATCAAACTTTGATGAGTTAACTCTTTTTTTTTACTTTTTCTTAAAACGTTGACAAGAAATCAATATTGACGTACGAAATGACCCTCTTTCGCTATTGTTTGTTTGTTTGTTTTCCTTCTATGACAACATTGATGGGTTTCTTCCTGGAAATGCAGCTTGAAACTACGAAAGAGAAGAGCCTGACGTGATGTATAATTGTTTTTTGTTTTGTGTTTTACTCTACAATGAGGAAATAATAGTACGAACCATTATAAGTAAAACAAAAACATCTTTTCTGTAGCAGAGTAATTTTTGCAGATATATAAACAGTTACGTGAAGTAAATTTTATAGTGTGAATTGTATTTATATATTACTACCGATGTGCAAAGTATGGGTCTATGGGACATATACTACGAGGTCCGGTATGTGATACCGCTATATTTGTACTTCCCCTCTTTTGTGTCTGAGGATCTTAGAATGGCCCTTTTCCGTTTATAGCTTATTCCAGTTCCTGCTCAAAGCTATAAAACAATGTGTATACAAAGGATCAATTAAAATTACAACAACATTAAAATTAAATGACCGAATGCGAATGCAATACTTGTTACATACCCCGCGAGGTCGGTATGTCATACCGCTTGATCATGTGATGAGCACTTAACATCGGGTAGCTGGCATCTAAGCATGGCTCTGGGTAGAGTTGATCATGAGTGAAAGGCACATGAGTGGACGGAACACAAAGTCAATTACTAACTGAGGGGCGCATGTTTTTAAATGTACTAGCACAGGTCATTGTCACAAAGTTAACAGAGTAATGTGAACTAAATATTTTATTGTTATTTGCTTCGATCTGTAATGCGTCACACTTAGCTCTTTTATTTTCGCACACACTTGTCTTGTGTTATATTTCCAGATTTGTATTGCACAATGGATGTATTTTTTTTAATGAATTAATGGGGAGTGAGTGATACCAAGCAAAGGCGGGCTAGTTAAAGTCAGGTTAGATTCTACCGTTTTTCGTTGTTAATAGAAGAAAATGTAGAAGAAAAACAAAATAGCGCCGAATTGTTCGCGAATTGACCTTTGACGTTCGTTGTACCTTCGCTTAAGAAGGACATTGTAGAGGCTGTGGCACTCATTTAATACACTATCTCTACATTTGTCTACTACCACAAGCAGTGGAGGTGGCAGTTCGCATAGACGAGGTTTAAATAACTTTACTATTAATAGCGGATCGTCTTCTTATTCTTTTCGTTATTGCAGCTTTTTAAAAACTGACTTGTCATGTGGATTCGATACATACCGCAGTCAATCTTGTGCCATACCACAAGCTAAAGCTCCTTATTGACTGGTACGCTTGCTTTATTTTGTTTAAACCATTTTAGTTACATCCACAATGCAAATGTAACGCTTTCCAAAATTCACATCTATGTCCTACGCGAGATCTAAGCCCAAAACCTCTTGGACGTTCTCCTGATAAGCCAAACAAGAACCGATTTAAGCTGCATTTATTAATGACTTTTAGGTACCTCACGCTCAGGCCACAATAGGTGATAGAGAGGTCATTGGAAGAGAGTCCGCCATGATTTAGTTTATAGGTAAATTCCGGCCAGTGCTGAAACGGGTCACCGGGGTAATCGGGTCTAGTTTTGTTGCCGACCTGACTTGGAGGGCAAAGCAGAATTTTAAATTTTCTTATTATGCAGTTACCTTTTGGACAATGTTTCTTTCCGGGCTGACCGTAGCCGCCGTATTCAAAGCAGGAGAGGTTGAAATAAACTCCTGTAAAACTCTTAGACGGAAAGACTCGAATCTACTTTACTTTCCGATTCCATTCGAAAACTCACAACATCAACCACTGAGCTGCAGGACTGAATAGCCATTGGTAAACTTTGGTAAACTTGATTTATATACGTCCCAGTGTAGTAACTGTGGACTTCGGCCCGTCACGATTCGCTTTTAGCTGTTAAAATCCGCACCCATGCCCAATACCGGGACTCGAACCCGGGACCTACGAGGCGATGGCCTACCGCCGCAGACCACTCGACCGGCAGTGAATAGTTATTATTAATAACTTTCGATACAGTATAAGTTCAATAGATATCATCATAATATTCTCTGGTTGTGATCCTTTTAATATAAAATATTTACCTACTTAGGCTTTACATCAAATCATGTATATGATAGTCCAATACTATCCAATGAATTCAAATAATTACTTTAAATTTTAGAATTCCTTATTCAATGTGGCTCAAGCATAACGTAGGCAAGAGTTTCATGAAGAGCGCTTTGTGTGTACTATAATAATGACACAATTTAATTAATTTTCCGTAAAGAGAAGTTTCTGTGTATTTTAATGTTGCCTGAAGATGGCAGTTATAAAGCCTTTTATGTATTACTTACTTACTCTATGGCTTACGGAACTCGCAAATTCATCGCCGTGGTAACAAACGTTTGCCATCGGGATCTATCTTAAACAAGATCAAGCCAGTGTTCCTCACAAACACCTACTTCTCGAAGATCCCTTCTAATATTGTCCTCCCAACGTCGCCTTGGTCTTCCCAACGATCTCTTTTCCTCCGGCTTTCCAACCAAAATGGAACATAATTTTAGTTTATCTCCCATCCGAGCTACATGGCCTGTCCATCTTAGTCGTCGTGATATCATTATTCTTACAACATCGGGTGAGTCGTACAGTGCGTAACGCTCTTCGTTATGCAGTCTTCTCCATTCTCCAGTTATTTGGTCCCGTTTCGTCCCGTATATCTTTCTCAAAACCTTATTTTCAAACACTCGTAATTTACGTTCATCTGCTAGGGTCGTACTCCAACTTTCGCAACCGTAAAACATTACCGGCAAAATAACCGTTCTGTATATTTTCAACTTCCTTGATATTAATCGCGAGGCTAGGAGTTCCTGGACTAAATAGAAACATGCGTTACCCGATACTAAATGACTTTCTATTTCTTTCGTTACCTTGTTGTTAATTGTTACGTATGCTTCCAAGTATTTAAATGTGTTACCTTTCTCTTTGTTCTCATTCTTGGTTATGTACCTATTTCCGTTATTCCCTGTTTCAGCATGCATTTTGTTTTATCTATGTTTACCTGTAGACATATCTCATCGCACGGGTCTACTAAGATATCGGTGTTACTTTCTAGTGCATCTATATCGTCCCCTATTAAATCTACATCATCCGTGTACACGGTCATTTGATTCAAGTCACTCAATGTTAGTCCCTTTTTGTCCTCTTTTATTTTCAAAATCGCATATTCTAACGCAAAGTTAAACAGTAGTGGTAACAAACCATCACCTTGTTTCACTCCGTTGCGAATCTTGAAACTATCGGACATATTATTACTTGCCGTACTCTGCTTATGGGGTCACTGAGACATTTTCACAAGTTGAATAAGTTTCTTCAGAATTCCAAATTGTACCAGAATACTGTATAAATTTCCCCTTTTAATAGAATCAGAAGCTTCCTTAAAATCAATGAATAGCTGGTGAACAGTCCCATTGTATTCCCATTTCTTTTCCAAAATTTATCTCAAAGCGAAAATCTGGTCCAACGTGGATCTATTTCTTCTAATTATTTCATTATTTCAACGTGATCTCCAATTATTTCATTTACGTATACGGTTAGACGCATTAGCAATATACTCAATATTTTGTAACACGTTGGGAGTAGCGAAATTCCGCGGTAAATATTACAGTCCGATTTATCAAGCCGGAACTATTATTGAGGTTTTCAATTCCTTTGGAAGCTCCTCATTTCTCCATATAGCGTTTATTAATTTATGCAGTTCGTTGATTAGTGCTGTTCCTCCCGCTTTAATTATTTCTCCTGGAATATTGTCTATTCCCGGTGATTTGAAATTTTCCAGTTTCTTTATAGACATTTCGACCTCGATCTCGTAAGGTTCGGATATCAACGGTTCTACGGTATAGATTTCAAATTCCTCTGTTTGTCCTCCGTTATGTACATTAAGAAATTTGTCGAAATAACTTTTCCATTTTCATACATCAGTAATTTTAGTCGGACCCACTTGAAGATCTCCGCGTTCATTTCTAATCATCCCTACCTCGACTGCTAACCTTTTCTTAACCCTTTATATAGATATCGTATGTTATTTTTCTTACCGTTTTCCTTTATCTTCTGCGTCATATATTCTCGCTTTTTGTTCTGAATCCGCGTGTCGCATTGCGTATCACTGCCTTGCTTGTTTTCGTTCCTCATGAAGTTTAAGGCATTCTTTATCAAACCAAGGCTTGTTTCTCTGGTGTTCCTTCTCACCTACGCGTTTTTTCTCTTCACCCTTCACTGTATCACGATTTGCCTCCCACGTCTTACTTATATTAACTTCACTAATAATTTCATCTTTATTACTACTCGACTCGGCTAAGATTTCGATTTGTTAGTCTGCTTTCACGTTTGGATTATTTAATTGTTTAACTTCGAATTTAAGTTGTTTTGATCCTTTGCTTTCTCTGTTCGCGATGCATAACTTTTCCCTAGCTTTTTTTATCACTAACTGACGGTCTCTTTACTCATAGGTTGTTCGAGATCGCGAAAGTTATCAGTCTTTCTCCATTGTTGTTGGTGATTTCGCGAAGACTGTATTTGCCCATAGTAGGTCTATATTATTTGTACCTACCTACTTTAGCGTTGAAATTACCAATACAATGTATAAAATTTATACATTATTAACTTCTTTGTCTATGTTATCATTTTGCGAACTCTACGAAAACTGGTTAAAAGGTTGTGTTGATTCTGTTTCCTAAGACTCTCAATATATAACTGCAATAGAAAATACATCAGAGAATAAATGTAACATGTTGTGTTTTCTTTTTTTGTGTGTGTGAGTGTAGGACAAATTTATAAATGTCCCTTTCGTAAAATATGTAGCAGTAACTCATTTAAGGAAACATGTATTCATTTTCTAAACAATAAATATTTGACAATTTAAGACTTCAAATAATCATTGTAAGAACATTTTATCCAGATATCGATTTAAAAAAAATACATTCCTGGAATGATCACTCAGGTTAGGTTTAACATATCCTCCTTTGTAGTTTTTCACCCACATTTTCTTTCAAATGAGATATTCCATTCAGATGAAGACATTGTTGGTCTCTATATAATGTGTTTTGGGATTATTTCTCTCAGATTTAATCCAAAATAATATATATTGTTCATTTATGTGCCTTCATTTGTAAACTCTGGAAAACTGCAGTATTTCTTTTGACCTTCCATAAGACTTGAAAAGTTCATATTTGTTTAATTTGTAATTGGAGCCGAAAGTGTGAAGTCCAAAGTAAAGAAAAGGAAAAACGCAAGCTGTGAACATTTCTTGATTATTTTTAGTCGCATAAATTATCACTATTTGTGTACTCCATGGTAAAGGTATATAGCGAGAAAATGAAGAAAAAAATAGAAAGAGAATCTGAATGGGAAATAGTGGCCTTTATTGTAATGGTAAAAACTATTGGTGCAGAAAATGAAAACAGCGGAAGGAAGAGCATTGCACAAAACAATATCAAATGATTTAAAACAATGGCTCTGATAGCCAAGACCTTGTAATTTTGAGGGTAGATGTAGCGTTGATTCTCCTCAAGTAGATGCTTTAGTTCACAATTCTTCTCCTTGTGGAGTCTCAAAGTAGCTTTTATAGACCAAAAACCAAAGAGATGAAGTTGTAAGTGAATACAGAGATGAAACATTGATCCACAATTTGATCACTGTCTCATGAGATGGATAATTCGATCTGATAGCTAAAGATAAAGAAGATTGCTTTACTTTTAGACGTTACTTTTTCCTTGAAACATTGAAATGAATTGTCGTGTAATGTATACAGATGAAAGACGATCTATACATCTCAATCTATATTCTTCTTGGTGGCTTGTGGTGTACCGACGAAACAGCGATGGCAGAACAGAGACACCGAAACCGCGACACACAAAACACCCATGTAAAAAAAACGACGCAAAAAGCAGTGACAAACACAAATTGCAACGACAAACTACCAACCCAGAAACTGCGACTAGTAAGAACCAGCGACAGACAAAAGCGGTGACGGGATAAAATAGCGAAAAGTGAAAACTTTGACGATAGAAGCGTGACCCAAATCTGCAACACACAAAAACCGCGACGCAAAACACAGTTACAGACACAAACAACGACGAGAAAACAGCGAGAGACGAAACCCGACTAAACAATGGTTCAAAAACTAGAACAAAACAGCGACCTAAGACCCCTTTTATGCACAGTGATTATGCGCGGGAAGTAGGCAGCAGACGCAGTCAATTATGTAAAACAATGGAAACTACCTATCTGTACCGAAAATTTTCAATTAAACAAAGCTGTATACATTAAAAAAGAAAAACAAACAAGCCCGTTTAGAAATCCTGTTTTATGTTGGTTAGAAAATCGAAATGACAATGATGTAGAAGCAATTTTATGTAAATAAATTGTTGTTGGTAACCCGACAATAGAAAACTAATGATTATTCGAGAATAAGACTCACGGACAAGCTGAGCCTTCCGTGAGTCGAAATGTTATGTAAATTTGTAGTGTACAAAGTTAAATAAATTTCAATTTCAATTGGATGCTTTTATGTACCCGCGGCCACATTTTCTACCTCCACGATCAGAAAATCATGTCGTGCCGCTCTAGAGATCGCGAACGGTGAAAGCCGGGCGACTGAGGTTTTCAGCGGAAGTGTTGCCAGGCGTTCTTGATAAGACAAAAAGAAGTCCAATTTGGGATTAATTTTCAGATCAGTATATAAACAGAAATATCAAGAGAAAACAGTGGATAGAAGTATGTACTGTTTATAGGGTTAACAGCAGTTTGATTTTACCAGATATTTGTCAGCTTCTCAACCTTTCTAATAATGTCAAGAAAATATTGAATTTTCCCTTAAAAAAAACTCCGGCATTTCAAAAATAAAATGAGCAAAAAGTTACTTTTTGTTATTTGCGGTAGACTCGATGGTCACGATTTGTTGCTATTTAATGACTTCTAGGGAGCGTTGCGGGTACTACTGTCCCTATATAGCCTTCTGTAAATTATTTTTTTGCCGTTCGTTTAAGAAGAATCAGTTATAAGAAAACATGTTAATACAAAACAGATTCGCATTTGCATTCGCATTAATACAAATGCATTCGCAATACATGACGAACATGATTCTGCCAATGAAAATGTTCTTTGCTGTAATAGTTATGTTCTTCAAAAATTCAATTTGTCCGGCATTTTTCTACAAAAGGTTTTGCTTTTTTCCTCGTTTTGTCATTAATTTTACAATTTCCAGTTGCTAATCCTAATTGTCACTAGTTCCAATTCGTTAATTTTCAGTTCATCACAAGAAATTATACTAATTACTGATCGAACCCTCTATGGTGTTTGTGTTCAATTGTACAATAAAGGTTAGGATTAGAAAATATAACAGTAGCTTACTCATTGGCTTCACTAACAAACAGGGAACGTAATTACCCACACTTTGAGAAAGAAGGTTTAGGGTTGATATTTGATGAATATTATCTGTTGTAAATGCAAACAAATATTTCGTGTTGATGTAATGACTGTATACGCGTAGAGTATTTGTGTGGTTATTTGAACTGTAGTATTAGTGAAATATGGGTGATAGGCGTTAATACTATTACAATACTATTAACATTATTCTTATGGGATAATGTTCAAGGCTCTACTTCATATTATCATATCCTTGTAGCCCTCGTTAGGAACCATTAATTCTTATTTAACCCGTGTACTCATTGAGATAGTTTAGACTAGTTCCAACATATTAGTTCCTGTATTAATACGTTCCATGTGTTATGATATTAAAAACCAATTCCCTAAAAGAAATAATTCACCTGTTTTATTACAATTCATAGATCTTATGGAAATGCTAATTTAATAGAGTGAATATTACAATGCACAATTTTGGACAAAGGGACAGAATTGGATACGAGGTCCTTTGGGAAGGAAAGAAATCTTTGATTCTTTTATTGTCTACGATTATGGAATGATCTACGTCGTGTTTGGTTTTCGGAAACCAAGTTTGTATCTTTTAAGTTGAACTCCGTAAGCATCAAAAATTGCTACGAAATTCAGGTATTAGGTTTCTGTGACTACGTATAAGAGCTATTTAAACAGTTATCTGAAATATACTTTAAAATATCTGAAAATAGAGAGAGTGCTAAATCTTGTTGATAAATTGCTATGACAACAAAGATTATTATTTCTATTAAACCCATGTTAATAAATGCGTTATTTTGAGAATCTCAGCATTGAGTTTTCTGGTTCACTATATAGGTTAATTTCAAGGCTACACTCGACAATTCTATTAATCGTATCAAATCTATAATATCAACCTATATATGTATTCATTTACACTCTTATAGCAATATTTAACTAAAGATCTTATATCATAGATGCGTCGCTCGATGAAATACTTCGTTGGAACAAAAATCACAGAATAATTCCCAGGCCATATCTTTCCGTCAGTGCATAAACACATATATTATGTTTGAATACCCGTATCAACTTTTGAAGATATGAGAAAGATCACCGTTCTAATAGTTTAAAAGATATTGAATTCTGAATAAGTCTTTTCTCACGAAGAGGAATGAGACTAAAAAATATCTCATTTTGCTTTGATATGTGCAAAATTAGGGAAATTGAAAATGAATAGCTGAGAAGCAATAAAACACTGAAAAATTTAACGATATCTGCCGAACCCTTTCTAGACATTAAAATCCCTTTCGGTAGGCCTACAGGTTGAGGTAGATTTCGAAGTTTCGCTGATAGCCGGGGCTCGCCCCCCAACTTCAGTGCTTTTGAGAGGATGCGCCTCCTTTATCTTAACCAAAATCTCCCTGCAGCACTACACCACCACGGAGCACATCTTCACCCTCCCACGGTTGGCTGCGCCCCCAAAGGGAAGATTTGCCTCATTTATTGTAACCTACTCTTGGTCATACATCTTCATTGAAAATTTCGTTTCTCTACCTTCAATGATTTGGAAATTGGGTTTTTGGGGCGGCCATTTTGGATCCAAGTTGAGACTTTTTGAAAGTTTTCTTATTTTGTCGTGACCTACTTGTGATAGTACAACTTCAAGTAAAATTTCATTTATCCAGCTCAAACGGTGTGCAAAATGGGATTTTGGGCGGTCATTTTGGATCCAAGATGGCGACTTTTCCCAAATGTTGTGATATTTCCCTAAGCTACTCGTCATAATGCACCTTTGTGCCAAATTTCGTATCTCTAGCTCAAACGCTGTGGAAAATGGATCTTTAGGTCCGCCATTTTGGATCCAAGATGGCGTCTTTGAACTCATTAGGTAACATTTTCATAATCAAAAAGTGATGTTGTACCTTTATGCCAAATTTGATTTCAATAGCCCCAGCGGTTTAGGCTGTGTATTCTATACAACAATGGGTTCGGCGGCCATGACCGATTTTGCTCATTAACGAACTTAACCGAGCTATTAAGCCTAGAAACAACATATAAAAATTTGGTTCAAATATCTTCAAAATTATGGCCGCTAGCGTGTTAATATATATATATATATATATATATAT
>JAGDQP010017151.1:23226-39170 GCA_022664845.1 Lepisma saccharinum
ATATATATATACACTTTCATATCGTACCGATCTCAATAGGTATATTTTCTTCCTAAAAAGTTAAGTTCCTGTAGTGTCAGTAGTTTTCAATTGCGTGGCGATGCTTCACCATAGTTCATTCCTAATATAGCATTTGTATTAATAATTTATCATAATTCTCAATACAGAGATTAAAATTATTTACTTACTAAGTGAGAAATGGACAACATGTTCTGTGAAGTCGATCATCACTTTTTCTAATTCTGGTCATTTATTACACTGCTTTCTCCAGTTACTTCTTCGACTTTCATTCTTTCCTGTTAATTCGATAGTGGCAACAAACTCTTTGAGGTGCTTCCACAGTGAGTTTCTATCAGACCCAAGCGTCTCATCACAGTTAATTTCAATCGATCTCAGTGACTCTGCAAATCTCTGTACTTCTTGTACTACCTTCGCGCATAACATCTCAAATAAGTTAATGTTATTTAGATGCTTACCATGATAGTAAAAGGTGAAGTTCTGAAATTGAACAAAAATAACTTTATAAATAAACTTAAACCTATTGTATAACAACTTTATTGAAATATTTTTCTGAGCTCTTTATTCATATCTTTTTATAGAATAAGCAAATGAAAATATTCCTTAATAGTGAAAGCAGACAGAAAATATTTTAAACTGGTTCTGGCCTCATGCTTGCTTCAGCTGTGCTCTATTATTAAGTTACATATGAATAAATTCATGACAAAACTCTGATACATGTTATCATATCTGCAAAACAATTCTATCAACCCAGATACAAGTGCAATTACATTCAGTTATACGGCTGGTTTATCTTTGCTAGATATTATAAAGATACACTCAAATCTTATCACACGCTATTGAGAATAGGTTTCCTGGCCATTAGAAATCTTATGTAACTGAGTGTATATTGACGAGAAAAGCAATAAAGTAGGAATTAATGAGACAAAATTCTTAATTATTTATTGCTCGAAGAAAAAATATGTTCAATAACTCATGCAATCCGTGGCAACGTTAAGTAGTGATTTCTTCTTCTGTCCCTGCCGGTGCCTTATCTGAACCAAGAGTGCGGCATGAGTCAACGGTCTCTAAATTTCGTAAATATATTCAAATAAACAAAAACTAATAGTGCCACAATAGTCTTCAAATAGGACGAACATATATTCATTGTTGAGATATGCATCCAGAATCGCAGTTATGGAGAAACACAGAAGGCGTTTACAGGGGTGTTTCCGGAGATACTCCGCAGAAATGCAATATGAAACGCATCTACGTCAACTTTAATGTCGATTCAGTGAGAATAGGTCATCCGGTGCTAGTGCTGACAAAGGAGAAGATAACAAATACTCCGAAAGCAATGCCTATCAATTCCAAGAAGTCTGTTTCAAGTATCACCCAACAAGATGGCGTGTTTGTAGATTCTTGTACCACAGCTGTTAGGAATAAACTGCACCTGTTTATCTACAAGGTTTCTGCTGTGCAGGAATTGTTGCCAGAGGACAAGGAAATATTGTCAATCATTCATAGAGTTTGTGACTCTAGACGAAAATGAGTTGGATTCCCAAAGAAAGAAAAGATGGTGAGCTGGCAATCTCCATATTTTACCTCTCTTTAGTCAGAAGATTATTAAGACAAAGTTTATCTGGCTATTTCAAATCGGCGTTGATTGGCTAGCGCGGGAAGCCACGCCCACAGTTCTACTAGCATGTAGGAAATTGGAAATACGCGTTCTGGACAATGTTACTTTAACATTCGCCTGATGTAACCGAGAGAAAACAGAAACAATTTCAATCAAGATAACCGGTTTTGAAATTTTAACCAGAAGCCCAGATTAAGACACGTAGACATACTACCTTCTGTGGTAAAAATGAAGGTTGCGGTGTATAATTTAACTTACCTTCAGCATTGAAACTTTGCCACCAATTTTTACAGCTTTCTGTAGCTCTTCTATTACCTTGTCTGATCTTCCTGTTTGACAGTAGTGGTAACTAAGCAAACAATGAACATGTACTTGACCCTTTGGATATCTTTCAGCGTCCAAAAGAACTAACAGATCTTTTGTTGGATCGTATTGGTCATCCATTTTCCATTTTAGATCGATGGTCCAAATCTCTGCATCAAACATGTCTGCTCTCCGTGCAACTTCGTAATGTTGAAGGGCTTTCTCTTGCAATCTTCTCACTAGGTTCCTAGCGATTCTTCTGTTAGAGCCCGTTCCATTAATTCCTACTATATAGTCCGCTTCAAACTGGCAGCATTTTCCAGCAACAAAATTAATAAAGTAATTTTCGGGACTGAGTAGTAAAGCATTCTGCATCAAGTCCTTAACACTTTTCAGAATCTCATATTGCTTTGCACTATTGCACTGTGCAAAAGTGAACAAAAGTTCTTGAGCAAACTTTGCGTATGTTACTGGAGAATGTTCCTGCCCTTTCACTAAACTTATGTCAAGAAGTTCATCAGCTTTTTGCTTATATTCTTCAGACTTTGGAAAATTCTTCTGTATGACCGAGCGAGCCTTACTTTGATACGCTTCTACAAGTTCTAAAATGTAAAGCAAATTTTTTGATAGTTTACAAGCTGTCTCCAGATACTGGATTTCTTCATCGCCAATTTCGTCTCTATATTGTCTCGTATTGCGAAGGCACTTCCGTGCAATATAGTACCATTCCCCTTGCTTATTGTTTAGATTCATTGCTTGCTTCGCAAATTCCAAAGCTTCTTTACTACACATATACTGGAGAAGCACAGAAGCTTTAATTCCAAGTATAGCCCCTTGTTCTTCAACGCTAAGGTCATCGTTGAAACTTATGGAAACAGGACTATTATCTCCAGAAGTACCTGAGCTCAAAAATTCTGTGGAGGTGTCAATTATATACTCAGCAGCTATAGTGTATGTTTTATCCCAGCTTTTACTTAAATCTTCTAAAATCATTTTACCGTTTTGGAGGTGCTTTAATACGTTCGCAATGTTTGAAGAATCCTTTTGATAAACGTCAATCGCCAAAGCCAAACTACAAATTAATTTCCCAATATTTCCATTGTCATCATCGCTTACTTCATTCAACTTCCTGGATATACGAGATACGCAATTGTTTTTTACTTTCTCTTCTACATGTATCTCCCACAGGAAAATACATCCATCTAGTTTGTCCATTTTGTTAAAATTCTATCTCTGAAAAGAAACAAGAAACAGTCAAATATTGCCAGACAATTGTTACTTGTACAGGATAATATAACTGTTATTGACGTTATTTTTTAAAACCTTCATACTTCAGGATTTATCGAGAATAATAATAGGACTTTATACAATTGTGACGTAGGGCCCAGGTCAATCTTGTGGCATGAATGATATGCCACTAATAAAATCTATTATCTTTTAAAATTATATGTGCTGATTAAGGTTAATTTTTCCCAGGGCTGGCCAGGCAAATGCAAAAATCCGATTTAAATGTTATTAATTAAATGTAATTAGTCTAATTAATTGAGTATGTAATCATAACTTTTGTTATATATGTCATGTGTATGGAATCATATTAATTGTCAAATAATTATAAGTTTTGCAATATTTATCCAATCTATGATATGTATGATTTTTTATGTTACACTTCGATCCAAACAAATGTCCCCACTTGCATTTTATGTATTTCTTCACATATTTTGAGATAAATAGGCTCTATGGTTACAGAGGTGCGATCGTTAGTTAATTTTTAAGAAAGTAACGGTTAACTGATTACTGTAGATTATAATTTCTATTGTAGAGATCGTTCCACATAGATAAATCTACACTGAATTTTCTACCACGTGCACAACATATGAATTTTATGCATCTTCAGGGCAATGTTTCAGATAGTTTTGTTGCTTTTATTTGCGTTGAAACACTTGATTTCAGCATTTTCTTTGAAGAGCAAAAAGTGTGTACAATAGACATTAGTAAAATTTAGCACTTTCCTTTGTTTCCATCTTGTTTCTTTATCCGCCAGAGGTGCTGGAATTTGTTTACGTACGTGCGTACGACAGCTTAACATCTGCGGTCAGATGATTTCATTGTTGCTTCTCTAATCAGCTCCTTTAGAGTGCATATCTAACGTATCCGCCATATTGGATGAATTTTGTCGAACGTTAAGTGGGTCGTCTGTATCAAACAACAGGAGAATGTTCCCAGAAAAGCATCCCAGATGTTAGATTTCACCATGTACTACAAAATGTAGCTATTCCCCAGCATTCAACATTTGTGTACCACTATACTTGTTAGTTTGTGAACCACCAGCCTGTACTGCGACTTTTGAAATTAGATATACTAAATGCTATTACCAAGCAGTCCTAGCTTAGTTTTTGATCTACAAAAGGTGCTGGGAACGATCCCACCGGTCCCCTACTCTGCCTTAGAATGGAAGGGTTTCGGTGCGAACAAGAATAAAACGTACGTATATCTGTACTCCGATGCTGATAATGTCTGCAAAGTAATTCAACCGTGTAAGGCAGCGTTTGTCAGCTAGAAGGTGTTAAAAGATTGAAGGAAGAGAAAGGCAGCCTGGAGAGCTGCTGCATCGGCTCCAGCAGTTTCTGTTCTAACAGAAATTTAGTACTCAAAATATATAAATGAACATACTTGACAGTGCTGACAAAACGTGCAAAGCCACTCAAACGTGTAACATGTAACGTCCTCAGAGTCATCCCTAGATTGATTATCCACCAGATACTGCTGATATGAACCCAGGAGAATACTTATACCAAATCTGCCACTGCTTCTTGGGTGTGTGGTTATCCGATGCGGTACTTCTGAAAGACAATTATTGATTGGTTAAAGAAAGACAATAAAAGAGAAACTCAGGATGGACTAGGTTTTAAATGACACCTACCTACCTACTGAAGACAAGCCAGAGCATGGAATAGGTTGAGGACTCCTACCTGCCTACTGAAGACGAGGCGGAGTCAGGAATGGAGCATCTACCTGCCTACTGAAGACGAGCCGACACCAAAAAAAAAAAAGGTTGGAAACTCTTACCTCCCTACTGAAGACGAGTTGGAGTTGAAGACTAAGGACTTTACGTTATCTAGATTTTTATCTTCTCTACAGCCAAAAGTGATTGTATCTAGTTTTAGCTCAGTGGCGACATAAGTGAAAAAAAAATGCTAACTGAAATTATTTACACTGAACAAATGTGAGAGACATCACAAACAATTAATAGAACAGTGCCAAAAACTCGCCTATAAGTAGTTCACGCTATATTGTTTAACTTTATGTGTGTACTAGTTCACGGAACGTGATCAGTGAATAGCGCAATAGGTGGCGCCCTAGTATGCACTTCTCAAATCTAATTTCTGTGGAATAATCGTACAAAAATGAATGTTGTTTCTTACAATTAATAAGTGATAATAACATGACAGTAGGGCGAATGTTTTAAGAATTAAGACTTGTTCATACGTGTGTTTTATGCTTTAATGTATGACTATCAGTGAAGTTTATGTACCGGTAACTGTAATTACATTGCGATGTATGCTCGCTTAAGTAGGACGAACGCAAATATCGTTGAGTAAGTACAGTTAACTGGTTGTTTTTAATTGAATACTTCTTAACCTGCTTCTCGAGGGATTTCTTTCTTGAGAGACCGTTTCTCTTTTCAGTCAGGAACGGATCACGGAATTCAGCAGTCTCTTCCTCCGTATCTACTCGGAGATTCTGCGTAAGAGCTTTAGTTTTCCGCAGTACCTGAATAAAGAGGGATTCCCCCGAATGACCGCCTCTCTATACCAGAGACGGAGTTCGTTGGTCGATAGTCTCTCCTCCTGGTAGTCACAAGTGACCGTTTCTCCTAGCAAGGAACGGAGCCCGTGGTGCACGACCTCACCTATGTACCTTCGAGAGACGACATTTTCGGGCAACCGTTTCTCTATTCAGTAAGAAACGGACACCATAATACAATGGTCTCCTGGACTCTCATTTCCTTCATTTCTTGTGGCGTTTCTAGTGTCCTGCTTGCCCTCTGCGTACCACGGTGTGTTACCCCATGAACTTGAGAAAATTCGGTAACAATAGTTTGGCAGATATAACCCAGTATTCATTTATGTAACGTTGGGTTTTCTACAAAATGAGTAAAAGAGAAGAGAGAATCAAATAAGGCACACAGGGAAAAAGACACATCAGGCGAACCTTCGAAATCGCACTCCATGGGCGCAATGTCTAAAGTCACTTTAATTACACTCTTGAAATTGCTGGTAGTTACGGGTAGCATATACTCGGATGTTGCCTTGCATACTCCAACGTAGCACGATACACAGGGGAATACTTTTGGATGTGGATGCATTGCGGTGATAAAGATGCGTTTTCCAGTTTAGATCCTGGAGTACTGATCAAATTTCGCAAGTAATTGTCCAGAGACTGAACATATTTCGTAATTTTTCGTTGTATGATCATATAGGCAACAGCTTTAAGAGAAACTGATTCGTTTAACAAGTAGTATCGTATCTCTGTGAGTCACAAAGAAGGAAATACGTTTGATTTCCTGCAAGATTATCAGGATATAATCGTTTTTAAATGGCTTTTGAACATCTCCCCAATTGCGCTAGCTTCTACATTAACATTAGAGTTTTTTTTATGTTCTTCAATTTGTGTCTTGATCCTTTTCTTGTAAACAAATACACAACAGCTTTTCTTGTAAACAAATACACAGTTTTTGGATAAATGTCCATTCATTAACAGTGTATTGATCTACCTATATCTATTAAGTGTATTGATGTAGTGTTCTTGTTGTCTTTTCTCATTTTCTAGATAATTACGGAACCCGATATCACCTCATAAATAAAAACACTTTGAACTCAATTCCCAATACAAGACGGTTGTAGTACGTCCAGATTGGACACTTTTTTACATTCATTTCTTTAGTTTGCAATGGTTTGTGGTGTCCTGAAATCTTACAACGTTAATTTAACTCATTTTCCGACGTCATACAATGATGAAATTTTGCACAGCGACGTAAGTCCGATGACAATACAATATTCCATTGTTACTTTAGTATATTTATATATTTTAAACGCATAATTATTTTTTTAATATAACGCAAAAATACTAGCCTCCAACGATTTGGTGTTTGATTAGTTGCAGAACGCTTTAGGATTTGGGTAAAAAAATATAAAGTAAACTTTTTAAAGACATACTTTTCTTAAACAATTCGTATTAAAAAGTAAAGTAAAAAAAACATTTTTGTTTGTGCATGACTAAAAAGAAAAGCATAAGCCGCGCTAATTCAAGAATTTATAAAGTAACTGTATATGAGAGCGTTCCCCATGCTTTTCTTTTTAGTCATGCATAAACAAGAATATTTTTTTTTTATTTTTTAATACGAATTGTTTAAGAAAAGTTTGTGTTTAAAATATTTTTTCTTATTTTTTTTATTTTCATTACTTCTTGCACAAAACGTTGCTCGCATTTCTTAAGGTCTGCTTCGGGTGCAGTTTCATTTTTTGTCATAAAACCAGTTATATGTCTACGAGAAATTCTATATTCCCTCATTAGAGAGTTTATATACCTTGGAGAACAAAATTCACGTGCTTTTTCCATAACCTAAAGTTCAGATGAAAGTAATGAATATATTTACCCTCGTTTCTTGTTTGATCAAATTCAGGTATGATGAATTGTTTAATCTCTTTTACGCTTACGCATCAAGAGCTGTAAGTCCTTACGCGCCCGCTCTGTCCGTCTGTCGACAACGTTCTATTCAAAAACTACTAGGGCTACGAAAGTCAAACCAGTACAGATGATACACATTGCAGAGGCGGCGCCAGTGATCGCGGGGGCAATTTATATCATTAAATCTACTTAGGCTAGAAACGGGGTTGTGGTATCGTTGGCAAAGTTTCGGCAAAACGCGTTCAAACCCGTACAATTCATCCAGATCGCAGGTGTGGTGCCAGAGATAGGGGGTACTTTTCAACTCAGGGGGGTACTATGACTAGGAAGGTGGTTGCGGTGTCGTTAGAGAGGTCTGGTTGAGATGAGTCGAAGCCGTATAGATCATATGCAGTGCAAGGGCGGATACGGAGATAAGGGGCAATTTATAACTTAGGAACTACTTGGTCTGAAAAAGTTATTGAGGTGTTGTTGGAAAGATCTCCCTTAATTTTTTTCCAACATAACATTGATCGTAAAAATAGGATGATCGCTGCTGAAGTCTGGCGGTAGCTTATATATATAAATGCACAGTCCCCCGACTGGACTCAGCCTCACTTGTTTCTTTCACTGACTTATTTCCTTTAAATTATATTGGACTATTTTTTTCTGTTAAATGTAATGAAATATTACTTTTGTGTTTGACGCACTTCTTAAATTAGGATATCTTTTCAGTAATGCGTTATAGGTTGTAACTATCCGTGGCGTTTTATGTTAATAATCACCATAATATTATCCTATAATCATCTAAATACTGAGTTAAAATACTCACCGTTTTTGGTTTCTCTTCTGGTATTAGTTCATAGCACCGCCCGCTCGATCTTAGCTGCCTGCCCATTCGCTTCAAAAAGCATTGTTCCTCGTGTGAACATCTGTTTCCTAATTCCGACGCTAGAGGCAGCACGATACATCTGTTTTAGTCAGTAACTCTTGAGTATTGGTATAGGGAAAACTGAATATTTCGAAGAGTTTTAAGAAAAGAATGGTGCATAATTGTTGCGTACCATTCTGTAAGTCAATAAAAA
Organism: Lepisma saccharinum; assembly: GCA_022664845.1. Taxonomy (NCBI): domain Eukaryota; kingdom Metazoa; phylum Arthropoda; class Insecta; order Zygentoma; family Lepismatidae; genus Lepisma; species Lepisma saccharinum. The sequence goes on from JAGDQP010017151.1 coordinate 31,918, forward strand.
GCAAGTCGGAATGTTGGAAGGTGTACGGTCAGAGGCAGGTCCTTAACTCGAAGGTCTCTCGGCAAGATGGACCGACAATGGGTTTCCATTGCCTCCTTGATATTCTAGAAACATGAACACAGTTTAAAGAGATCCTTGACATGTACTATATTATTATTATTAGTAGTAGTAGTAGTAGTAGAAGCAGTAGTAGTAGTACATGAAGCACAGGTCATGGTTATTTCTTGTATATAGGAAATAATAAACGTACACGTTCGCAATAGACAATTGCGAGAATAATACTACACGTTTTTAGAATTTATTGCATATAGCGTGTTATTGTGATTACTGTCAGGATAATTATTTTATTCCATTGCATCCTCCGTTTAAACCGACAATTGCATTGTAAACATTATATTCATTTGTTTTATTTGGAGGTAGGCAGTTGTACATGCCGTGGATTGTTTTCTCCTGCACAGTGTCGATAGAAACATTACGATTAAAAATGAGATCATAGACAAAGTAAACAAATTTAAATACTTAGAAGCATAAATTATGTAACAAGCAGAAACGAGGTCAACGAAGTAATAAGACAGGAGGAACGTCTAAAGGAATGGAAAACCTCAGTAATAGTTTCGGTTTGTGGAAAGCCGATAATTCTGACTAATAATATTTTTTTTTTTTAGTAAGGAACTTCCTTATCCTAAAATAAATACAAGCCCGCAACGATGTTCCGTTCAACTGGTTGCAGAACACTTTACGATTTGGGTGACATCATCAGTTTGATTAAAAGTATCTGGACACCGAAACAATTCGAAAAATTAATAAAAGACTAGAGAAATATACTTTTCTTAAACAATTCGCACTAAAAGTTAAAACTATTTTTGTTTATGCATGACTAAAAAGAAAAGCATAGGGTGCGCCAATTGAAGAATTTATAAAGTGACTGTATATGAGTGAGCTCCCTCATGCTTTTTTTTTCTAATCATGCATAAACATATTTTATACTTTTTAGTACCAATTGTTTAAGATAAGAAACGAATGTTTTTAAAATTATTTTTGTAGTACTGTGCAGTACTAGTCGTACATTGTTATTTAATTCTGTCTCTATGGCGTTATTTGTTATGGTTATATATTGTAGTCTCCCATACTACGGCACATTAATGAGTATCGTTGTCAGATACCTATCTAATAGTGAAAGCAACGCTAGAGCTATAGTTTCTTCTAGAGAAATCTTTCGCGGACGGGTAGGGGTTCACGGAGGGGGAGTAATTTTCGTGTTCTTGGGGTAAGACTCCTCTTAATACACTTGGAAAATATTTCGAGGTCAGATTTATCCAGCTTCTTTTTGTCATGGACTTGAAGTTATTATTAAATCTTTATTGACTAAGATACACTACAGCAAATTTTATTTATCAGCATTTCTCATCGCTCGTATAATTGAAAAATATGAAAATAACGAAGAATGACTTCTGCTCACACTTAAGTTTTGTATAAAAGCCACTATATTTGTATTTTACTTTAGAACAATCATTCTGTGTCCTTACAGAAATCAAAATTCCATATTGCAACGGCATCACTTAATGCTTTTGAGTAGCAGAACAGCCCTTGAATACGCCTCCCATCTAGCGGCCAATTCGTGGCGACAGGCTACACACGATTTTTCGCTGATTGGACAGGCAGCTAAGATTGAGCAGGCGGTGGTTCATAGTTACTAGAACTATGGTGTTCCTATCTGGCGCAGCGGCGGTTTTTCAGGTGAAATGGGTGAAGCTGTACTTCACCTATTATTTTATTTCTACATTAATTAAATAAAGAAAACACAAGTTTCAAAAATACTGAAATAAATATCAGCAAGAATAACACCAACTCGCTTTATTATAGTTTTGCCTACAAGTAATCCACAATACTGACGCTAGAAGGCTCCTTTGGTTTCTCAGCAAAAGGAAGGAAGGAAGAAAAGGAAGCATTTAGGATTGTCCCTAGCTGTCTTCTTTTCTACTGACCTTCAGCCTTGAGTGGAAGTGAGGTCCACTATTTGTAGCAGAAGGTGAACTTCTCAGTCAGGCCATTCTGACCAATCAGATGGGGCCTGGAACTTAGCGTTGGACCTACTCCTTTCTTTCCTAATCTGTAGCGCCTGTGAAGTTCTCTCGTGCTCTTTCCAAAAGAGATTCACTGCCCAATGCATAGTGAGATACTGGAATTGTTTTCTCCAAATCCCACCTTAGCAGCACTATGAATGGTTGCGACAGGGGTGGAAACTACATGATAATAACCACGGTCGTCAGGATTTTCATCGCCTGTACGATGTATAATCCAGATTTTACTATTAGAAAATATATAGGAAATTGGATGCTTAGCATTTTAGCTAAAGTATGTACGATTTTAAAGCCTAGTAAGTTGATCTATCATCACGCTTTTAAGATAAAAAGGAGGGAAAAATTCAAACGCATATTGCGGACGAACTAGAAAAATTTCAACGTAAAAATAACTATCCAGTCGCTGAAGTCTTCTCACTCAGTGTTGAATGCAGAGAATTCAGGAGGTGTGTCGGGATGAGGTAGGAATTGCGCTAAAAGAGGAACTTTACTTTCAAGAACAATATTTTATCTTTTGCTATGGCTCATAACAAACTCCCTGGAGAATTTTGAAGCTCCAATCGGGATTTCTCTCGCCCCATCCTCTAGGTTCATCATTAGTACCATCAGACGTAATAATTCTACACTCATATCGGATTGAGCCTATGTCGAAGCCAAGTACTCACTTTTGGTGCTGGGGCCGTCGGATCGATCCCTGCTCATGCTATGTGGGCTTTGTGGTGAACAAACGTACGTGGGTTTCTCGAGGTGCTCCCGTTTCCTCCCACTTTCTTCATTCCACCAATTCATCCCATCATCATCCATACGGCCTGAGCCATAGTTGCCTAAAGGCCTTAAAATGGGTTTTAAAAAATCGAAGCAAAGTATGGGAATTAATCTGTTAATCAAATGTTAAAGCCACAATTTTCCACTTAAATGGAAAAAAAAAGATATATCCTCGTCATAATCCGGAGAATGTACAAATTTGATAAGTGACAAATATTTATATTAGCTTTATATTAGTGACATCAATATTTATATTTATAAAGCTTTATGTATATTAATTGGTCGCATCTTCACTATTAGGTTTTAAAGACTGCTTAAAAATCTTGTCGGTGATAAAATGATCGTGTAAATTTATATTGCAGATACATGCATAGATTATTTATATGAAGAAAATTTTAATATTAATATCTATTCAATGCATAAAATAAAAATAGCGAAATAAGTTTACTAGCTAGAGAGACTCGCTCAAGCAGATACTGACAAAACCCTCCAGGATTTTCCCTGGTGCGTGAGAATTTCATCTCCGGTAGTTGATTCCGAATATCATCCCAAGCAGGGATAAATCTTTATGTTTCTACCCAAACATATAGTAGGTTGAAAGTTACAAGCAAATACTAGTTTTATAATCCCTCTTCGTAATTTATAACAAATCGAACACTGCCTAAACCTTTACCATGAGCATAATACAGATTAAAATGTTTACATTCGCAGTTAATGCGGTCTAATGACACAGATATACACGTAAGTAATTGTTCAGGACAGATATTTAAGCAGATTATGAGGTAACAGAATAAGCAGTAACAGCTTGTGTAAAAAGGTATGAAATGGAACCTGTTGGTTTAACTTGAATAGAAAAAAAGATTGTTTTTTTTTTTTTAGATTTGTACCTAATATATGAGAACCTGTTCGTTCATTAGCCTGACGCCGGATGCGATGGTCGACTGACTTAATGCAGAAGGGTTCAGTTCATGGAGTGACGAGAACGTATCCCGGGTGGTGTTTATGGAAACTTAAACTTAACTACTTGCATTTCTTTGAGACTAGCGAAGTAATTAGTACTAAAATGACATAAAAGGGAAGTTTACGAAACGTCCTGGTATCTCATTGAGTTTCTGTCTACTATTTCCTTCATTCTCTTCATGGAACCAACACTTGATGGACAAATCATTTCTATAAATTTTGTCGTAGGCATTCTCGGAATACTGCGTTTAAGAAAACATGCCAATTCACATCTTAAGGGTGGTGTGGAAAAGGCTAAAAAAAACTAAAGGTTCTGATGTGGAACCGAAAGGAAATTACAATACGAAAATTTAGTCTAGTTTTGGTCGCTTTTTGCCTCATGTGCAGCTCTGAATAAGTGCTATATTACTCTAAAAGAGAACCATACTTTTGAAGTAAGAAAATATCTATAATTGCATGAAATACGTCGTGAGAACATGAAGCAAGGTTTTAAAGAGAATGCTCAAATTGGTTTGTGGAGTTATGTTTAAATTTGAATATTCAAGGCCTTTGGGAAACGTACTTTGGCTCTGGCCGAATGGATAATGATGCAAGAATCGGTGGAATGAAGAAAATGGAAGAAAAAACGAAGATCCCCGACTCCCCGAGAAAACCCATGCACAAGGCTTTTGTCCTCTACAAAGCCCGCGTGGCACGAACCGGGGACCCTACGCACCAAAAGTCCCATGGAGTTTCATTGTTTGAAAAATTACTTAAATACAAACTCAAGAGAAGTATTATTTCTATTTCAGTCATAAATGTAGTACTTAGCACCGCCATGTGAAGGTGTGGTCATTTTGAAGAGAAGTAGCAAACTGACTGAAACGATGTATTGTTTTGGAAGGTAGAAAATCAGTATTACGGAGAACAATATGAAATTATAATTGCATGGTGTATTGGGGGAGGGGCAATCCAGCAGGATGCTCAACATTGAGTAATATGAGTAAATGGCATTAAGAGTATATCGGTAAAGTCTGGATATTCAGGATAATTGTTACCAGCAGCTATTATGAAAGCGTGTTTACATATAAATACTTTGGTAGGACTTCACCTACTGTTTCAACCACGAGCCGCCACTGATCTGGCGCTGTGTCTACGTCACTTCTGTTCCTGAAGAATCTTTAGTTTATATTTGCAGCTTCATCCACAACTTTGCCCATTGTCATTGTTGTGGAATATTGAAGCTGTGGAATATTGATATTTGTGGAATATTGCAAATTCTCGAACTATCAAATACACCACAAACATCGCAAAAATTGCGCCATCTTTCGCAAAATTGCTTGTCTTCTTCGTAACTTTGATGTTAGAATATTTAGCGCTTTTCACATTAATACTATCATAAGTAATCATTTCGACTGCGTTCCGATAATGGTACACACGCTGCCACTACCCGACAATTCACTGCGGGACATGCAGAGACTATCCGGCTGATTTACTCTTGCCTCACACTTTCAACGCCCTCTAGCGGACAAGTACAAACATGGTCGAATTATTTTGTAGACATTCTCAGCATCGGGGTACGCATATGAAATACACAAAAGTCTTATCTAAAGATTTCTGCTCGAACCGAAACACTTCTCTTATCATTGGTAGAGTTGTATGTTTACAAACAAACATAGTGATGAGGCAGAAAAGAATTATATATTTTTTTTCTTCCGTCATGATTCGAATTTCAAACTATGTACGCATATATATATATTTTTTCAATGGAGCGCAATTACCTTGGGAGATATCGATGATGTGAAAGTCAAATTCTATCTGTGGAACGTGATAAAAAAAATGTGGAAATATCCAGATATTATCTCTGGAAGAAATGTAAGGCAAATTCATAGTAATGGGTACTGGGGATAGAAGGTGCTGCCTGTTGGTGGGTATGTTCTTCAAGGCCGCCATCTTGAAGTCCACTATATTGAATCTTGATTCAATTTCTTAAATGCGGAGTGGGTTATATTATTCCAGGCTACAATTTCACGAGAAATATCATATAATTCTGAAGCCAGTTTTGGCGTAAATGTATTATTGTGAGAGATAGGGATATGTTCCACTTCTATAAAGGTCATGATGAAATAGCCTGAAAATACATCGGAAGAAATGAAAATGAAATAGATACAAATCCATATCGATAGGGTACTATACCCAATATTATATCTATGCATTGATTTAATTAAGCATGCACTTTATATGTAATATAATGAATCGCATTCAATAAATAAATTATATTGTTCAAATGCGAATACGACATTAGAGGTATACCATACTTTTGCTATATTGTAAAATACTCCTCAATCCAATCCAAACAAGTTTGCATAGCTGTAATGAGTTATTTAGCACCTCATTTGGAAAACCCAGGACACCCAAAACTAAGAAGAACCAGAGATATAAAAGAGGACCAATCATCCCTCTCTTCGCTGAAGCGAGTGGAGCAATCACACAACATCTCTACTCTATTCTCCATGACGAACTTGTTTCCCGGAGAAAGTGAATTAAACTAGTTTAGTAAGCCTGTTCAAAATACTTTAATATTGCAAGTGATACTGCAAACAAAATTCTATCCCTCAATTTTTTTTATTGTAATTTATCCTGTTTGGTAAGTCTCCCAATATTTGTAATTCTCTTCAATTGTAATTCGGCTCCAATATATTTGTTACTTTGTCGTAATAATTAGAGTGACAAGGCTTGTAATTGACACGATGCTAACCACTAAAACAATTGTAACTTTAAAACAATACTACTGAGTGACAATTCAGAACTGTTATATATCTGATATTCAAACTATATCCTTTTGTTAAATCAATAATTGCAGTAAACTTCATCTGTCATTTTTGTTAACGTTAATCAGAATTCAAATTACTTTCAATTTGAAGTATTCACCTTTAGTTTCACTACCTTTTGTAGGGACGTTATATCAGGAACTATTTGTATGTATTTGGGTTTCATTTCCTTTGTTACTTGAAAACGAAATGGGTGTTTTCAGGTCATTGCATACCACGTACTAGTGCAGTATATACACTGTAAAAAATAGAACACTTTTTTTACACTTTTTTGAACACCTTTGAGCACTTTCTGGAAACGACTTTAGCTCACTTTCGAACACTTTAATAGTGTCCAAACGTGAACCAAAGTGCTATGAAAGCGTCTCAAAGGTGTTCAAAAGTGTGAAAAACTGTCCAAATGTGTTCCCTTAATAGTGCTACAAAACTGCTCAAAAGTGCATAAAAAGTGCCCTTATTTTAATGTGTTCTAAAAGTGCATTTTGGAAACGACTTTTGCCTACTTTCAGGACACTTTATTTACTTTCAAGCACTTTTGGAACATTTTAAAAGCACTTTCTCGACAGTTTCATACATAATATTAGGTGTCATTCAGATATTACGTCAGCGTATTTTTGGTCAATTTAGACCCCTTCCC